>JAAPAO010000098.1:0-61255 GCA_013115145.1 Perkinsus chesapeaki
CTATTATATCTCCTCCTCTGTATCACTAGTAACATATTCCCTATCAAACTCCTCTCTATTATATCTCCTCCTCTGTATCACTAGTAACATATTTCCTATCAAACTGCTCTCTATTATATCTCCTCCTCTGTATCACTAGTAACATATTCCCTATCAAACTCCTCTCTATTATATCTCCTCCTCCTTTGCATCAAGCGTTCTCGTAATATACTAATTGGGTAGTTGGGGAGTTTGTCTTCTATCTGGTGGAAACGAGCGTCGAATGGATTTAGGTTCATACTGCAATCCGCGGATGACGTGTTCAACAAGGAGGAGAAAGCAGCAGCAAAGGCGGAGCTTATGAAGGCCATTAAGGAACAAAGTACCATTCCAAGTTGAAAACGCGAAACATGAAACGCTTCGCTCCGCTACGGTTAGGTCAGTGTGTCTGGTACAAAGAGCTATGTGAGGAATTCGGATGGAAAGTGGATGAGCAATTGGTAGTGTTTTTGGCGGGGACGGGGGGGGCAATTTGGGTTTAGGTGAATGAGATGAAAGCGAAGAACGAAGAGGAGTTGAAGAAGGTTCAACTCAGCATCGAAGGTGATTAAGGGGGATACGTCTCGGGTGAGCAATTTATAAATTCGGCTTGAGGAGCAAAACCTTTCCAGCCTGCCTTGGGCTCGTTGAGCAGCATAGCTAGGTTGGCAACTGGTAGCGTGTGTCTTGTTTTGGGGAGTGGCCTATGGAATTATCGTCATGGGACTCTATTGTAAAGGAAGGAATATTTTACTACTTTGAATGCTTATACCAGTGTCGGAGTCTTGGTATCTGATACGGCCCAAGCATTTAATTTCGAACTCGACCGTTGCTATAGAGGCTCTAAGCACCTGGAAAATGCGATATAGTTTTACCGCTGTGAAGCACACCACTAAAAATGCTTGGAATGGATGCAAGTTCACGTCTACATAAGGACCGTGCATTTTCCTTAGGCAAATCGCGAAAAATTTTATTTCTCGGCCAATTTTGAGAGTTTTGTTCTGAAATGCGAAGAGTGACAAGCTTCAAACATATAGTAATACATACTAAAAGTACAAGGTCAAATATGAAACAATATGTCTTAGAGTGATGAGGAAATGAGAAATCTTCGAAATTTTACGGACAGCCTCCTGTTTTGAACGAGTATCTTTTATACCGGTCTGGTGGGGATATTCCCGCGCTCAGCAGGGTAAAGTCGACAGGTGCCTTATTTCCGTCACCAAGTTGACTTGTGTACCTCAGCAAGCGCAAAACTGGTTTTATCTCAGACGCCCAGGAGAACTTAGGGGATGTCGAGCAGCGCGATGCGGTACTGAATAAGGCTGAGTTCTATTTGAGAATCGGTATGAGCTTTGTGCATCTCGGTGGCAAAGTTCCTGGGCTCAGGCGACCGTGAAAAAGCTGTGGAAGCGTTTGAAGAAGCTTTAAAGATCACCGTGGGCGTGGGCGCCAGATTGGACAATATACTAACTCAAATACGGATTAATATTTTCTGGTTAGTTTGTGAAGGGCAGGAGATTTCTTGCATTTTGGTGCGCGCAGGAACGATGTCCCTGGATGCAAGAGGAACATTGATCGAGCTCACAGTGAACTGTCCAAGGGAGGAGATTGGGAGAGACGCAATAAGCTGAAGGTTTATGATGGCCTGTAAGATTAGAAACTCATTTGAATACGGCGGGATAAACAAACGCGTATTAGACAGCTCTCAACACTTATGTTGACATATTGCTTAGGATATAGAGGTTTACACTTACCTTTATATAGGTTAACATATTGCTAAGGATATAGAGGTTTACACTTACCTTTATATAGGTTAACATATTGCTTAGGATATAGAGGTTTACACTTACCTTTATATAGGTTGACATAGTGCTTAGGATATAGAGGTTTACACTTACCTTTATATAGTCGCCCGTCAGCGGCAGCTCCGGCGTCCACTCGTGGCATTCTCAGGTACCAAGTCATGATACGGGATTTCGAGGCCGCTGCTGGTAAGGGGAGATTTCAAAATAATGGCGTTGAGGTGTCGTATTATCTCAGGGCAGTTTCTGTCGGCTCTTCAAACTTTCACAGCTACGGAACTGATGCCTTTTGACGATTACATATTTTATACTGTTATTACCTCTATGGTGGCAACTGACAGGAAGACTGTTATGTGAGTTAGGGGAGCTTCGATAATGTATTGTACAAAGACTTCATTTTGAACTTGCATAAAAAATATAAAAATATAATGTTATGTAATACGGGATATATTCGTATTATTATATATATATATCCCATCATGAGGTTCCCATGTATAGTAAAAAGTATACAAACTAAAATCTATACCTTAGCTGCCAACGATTCATATAGCAAAGGGTGTGCGAGCGACTCGAGGAGCGCTGCACCCCCCGAACACTTGCATGGACGGCATCTGCTCACCCGTTTTCAAACTTGCCTCGCAGATTGGCCTTCTAATACAAATCATCCTCGTGATGATTTTCACGTTTCACTGGGAAAGCGTTGTCTTCCCTTTTCACTAGTGCGGAGGAATCTCATTGCCACATAGTGGTAAGGTCATTCCGCAGGACCCAATTAAAAGTGTCTTCCTCCATGGTTACGACTCGCTGTTTCTTCAGATCTCAAGTAGAGACATCCCCCGAAGTGCTGTCAGTTGTTGGTGACCTTCCTCCTCTCAAAGAGTTCCTCACCAGTTTGTACGATTCGCGTTATAAAGATTTCTTTGTAGCCTTCGGTAACTATATCTGTTCGGAGATGCCGTGTTGATTTCCAATTCAGGAGGTGTTATTCAGCGTGTTAGAAGGAACCGTTACATGAGCGTCCATCTGAGATACTTCAATCGCCAGATGAGACTGGTAGGCCGGAAAACTCGCCGCTGTCCACACATTTTCTCAGAATGCCTACCGCCAGTTCCTGGCCTCGTACAAGTCCGTAACTCTGCGCATGATGGCGGACGCATTTGGGGTGACGCCGCAGTTCATCGATGAGTAAGTTGATGTGATCTTGGAGTGGTGATCGTTTGGCTTTAGGGAACTGTCATCCTTCATTTCGTCGGGGAAGTTATCGTGCAAGATTGATAAAGTGAACGGTGTGGTGGAGTCCAATGTGCAGGACGAAAGAAATGAGAAATACCAAAAGATTCTTAAACAGGTTGGATGCCCGCGACTGCTCTGGTTTATCGGCTTTCTATTATTAGGGCGACCTTCTCTTGAACAGAATACAGAAGTTGTCGAAAATCATTGATATGTAAACCTCGTGAAGGTTCCACTTTTCTCATCCATATCGGCTGTTGTGCAGTCAGTGAACATCAGACTAACGACGAGCCAAGTCATTCGCCGGCCTTACTCATGTATGAGGTCCTTGATCGATTACCGTCTAGTTCCGGATCCTACTGCACAACCACCCAGCTTAATACCGTTCTTACCGAAGAAGACGAGCGGTGTGCGGCGCACACCGTGCGCGAATAAAACGCTAGTGTGAAATACATAACGCATAACACAACGCGTTTTGCGACCAAACAATGCATGTAACGCGTTTAACGCGAAATCCATTTTACTCATGCGCATGAAAACGCGTAGCTATTCCACTTGAAGTGTAATGGTAGTAAATTATATACTTACAGATCTGGACTAGACAAACTCCACTGGTTGAGCTCAAGTTTAAGTGGGCAACCCAACAATCAGATTAGTGACGTGCTGAAACTACTATACCTTGCAGAGATCTATTTCGCGCTTGAGGCCACCAATTTACCCACTAAGTAATTCATTTTCGCGCATAGGGAAATTAATACCGCGGTAGGGGTCGAATAGGGAAATTAATTTATCGGATAAGGAAATCAATTCCGCCTTGAGCGCATAATAGATTTTTGGAAGGTATAGTAGCGACTAGAATTTATGGCTTCTTCATGGGAAGCCAGTTAGCCATGAAGCCATGGAATCAGCCATGAAACTTTGGTGGTAGACGACACACACAGACAGGTCTGGGAGTTCGATTCTCTTGTCTACGGCGATAGCGATTGTCAAAGCAATTGATAGTTCCACGATTTCCCTTTAGTGTCTTGTTGGCCATTGGCATTCGTAGTACTATTGCTACCGTTCTAGGCTAGGGCTAGTAGTACTGTAGTACTAATATCCCGTCTTCACCTACGTACAACGCGTTATGTCGCGTTAAACTCATATACGCTGTGAGAAACTTGATTTAGTCACGCTTTTGCGCGTGAAACGTGCTAAAACGCGTTATAACAACGCAATAATTGCATTTTACAGTGGCGTTATTACGCGAAGTATTATCCCTAAACAACACATCACGTTTTTCTAGTTTCACACAAAGTGAAAAACAGTTTCACACGTGAAACAGGTGAAACCTCCGAACCGGAGGCTCCGATCCTTAGGTTTGGCGTGGGCCTCTTAGCATGTGCAGTAACGAAGCGCTGCACAGCCAAGAAGTTCTTGGCAAGAACCCAGGGCGCGCACACAGCAAAGCAGGGTGTAAGGTGTCGCTGGAGCAGAGAGCAACCAGCGAGATCGCTCAACACTGCAACGGTCAATTGTGGCAGGAGACCAATCATTGACCCGCCAGTGAACCATTGCACCTGTCGTGCGCACACCTCCTTCGGATCTCGGTTGTCGGTGGAGTGGGTTAAAATGATATAAGGTATATGCCTTGTCACTTACAGTATGTCCCGGCTCCTGCGGGGACAGCTAAGCTGAGCAGTAGGTCGAAGAAAACCCGCATGAAACTATATTGTATTACTGAAGAAACTCGAGCAGCTTGTTATGAGCGACAGAAAAAAATGAAGTGTTTCTCGTTCGCTAGAGTAGACCTAAGCTAGCGTCAACAGAGAGTGGAGCTGTGGAGCTCCACTGCAGCTTCGCGGAGCTGTGCTT
Organism: Perkinsus chesapeaki; assembly: GCA_013115145.1. NCBI lineage: Eukaryota > Perkinsozoa > Perkinsida > Perkinsidae > Perkinsus > Perkinsus chesapeaki. The sequence continues at coordinate 4,905 of JAAPAO010000098.1, forward strand.
GTCGGGCTGCGACAACTGTAGCCTTGTGTAGCCGTGCTCGTCGGGCTGCGACAACTGTAGCCTTGTGTAGCCGTGCTCGTCGGGCTGCGACAACTGTAGCCTTGTGTAGCCGTGCTCGTCGGGCTGCGACAACTGTAGCCTCGTGGAGCAGCTCCACTGGAGCTGTGCTCGTTGGGCTGCGACCAAATGAATGGATGAGATAACATTGCGGTAGACTTCAAAAATACAGGGCGAACAGATAGAGCTTCGAAGGCTCTTCTGAGACACGATAATCGTGAATGTTCCAATCGATCATACAACCACAACTTACCCAGCACTTTAATAAACCCCAGGCTTTCGTAGAGCGCCATTGGCACTTCCTCATCCTTGATTACGTTCAGGGTCATTCCAAGCATGCCTTTCTCTTTGCCCTGAAATGTCGAATCTCGTCTTGTCCAAATCTCACTAGGATCATCAATTAAAGCAAAAATGTGAGCGTGCAAGTGAATGCGAACAGCTCTTACAAGTTTGATACCGAGCTTAACGAGGCTTCTCCCAATACCACGTCCTCTGAAATCACTGTCAACCTCAACCTGAAGATTAGGCGAATGACGAATCGTCGTAATAAGAGGCCTGTAAGGAAGTGGATAATGTCTATTTATTAGCATAGGCTATGTCACTCTATTTGCACTACTTTGAGATTAGCTGTGCTAGGATTTCAGTATAACTTTAAGTTATTAACTTAGTCAGTGTAGGCAGCTGAGAATGGTTATCTCTTCACTGCCCTTCGTAGTTGCGCAGTTTACTATTAGCTATGTGATCTACACAGTTACACGCATACGTTAGGGTTTTCTGCGCCCTTAATAAGCCGTGGGTTGGAAGCTCTTTCTGGCACTCAACAGGCCGTCATCGAGAAGCAGTCTCCGATCCACCAATGATATTGCTAAGTTCAGCATATTCCTCCCTGCCTACCTGATCTATGTAACCGAAAGATCCTTTCTTTTTGGGATCCGGCCTGAAACGAGAACAACGATATTGGCTATGTGGTTAGTACGAGGCGTAACGCGTTCACTAGAAGCACGATCAGTCTCAATACATCTTTGCCCTGACCGCAGCATCTTGCTCCTTGCTAAGTGTCTTGGGTATGGTCATCCAAATAAACCCGATAACAGCCTGATAGCAAAAACAACCTCTTACACGCCTATAGAAATGGGCCAAGCATCGATGATAAGCTGGTCGCAGCGGAAACATCCACTTTTGACCGGATCTTACCTGGGCCCCCTCCTCGAGGTTAACTGCTACGTAGCAGGGTATACCTTCTTCCCTCGCCTCGCAGCTCCAGTAAAACAGATAACTGCTGTCGAAATGGTCACCCGGTTGATAGTAGCGATACTCGATATCTGCGGTTGAAGGGAGAAGAATGATGGAAACTATACTTAAGATGTAGGAACTCCTCATGATTAAGGATACAATCTTAGAACCGCAGTTAAGGATATGTGAGCTCTAACACGTCGTTCAGCCTTCGAGGTGCTAAGTCGGAGTGCAAGGAGAACTTAGTTATCGCTGCTTCCAACCAAGAACTAGATCTCCTAGTAGCTATGCGCATTTGTGTCGCAGCATGTAGTGAATCATGAACGATTAATCCCCTGATGACTCATAACGAGACCGAAGGTGACCGGCAGGGTGGCCGAAGGAAGGAAAGATATGAACCATTTCTCTCCTTCTTTTCTTTCCTGGAAAGAGAGAAAGATGGAGGAAATAAATTTTTATCAGCGGCCTTCGGCCGCAAAATTGTCGCTTCGCCTCTGCCAGCGACAATAATTGTCGGCAAATTGACGACAAATTACTATAGAATGATATTGGCCCTAATGATAGTGCTACTATAGTATAGTAGCACTAATAATGCTGCACCGTTCTTGTGAACTGACGCTAATGATACAGCCTCTTAGAGGCTGCCTCTACCTCCAGTCTGGAGGCTCCAGAAGGTGCTAGTAACACCGTGTTACCTACTCGATTTCGATGACCCCGAAGAATCACCATGAGAGTCGTGGAACTTCCATCATGGAAGTAGGTGTAGCCGGATGATCCGGCCCGGAATCCGGGCCCCGGATCAATTGAACTCAAGCCCAGGAGTTCCGGTCAGGGGAAAACACGTCGATGCTTCAACCATATTTTTCTTTCTTTCCTGCGGAAAGGACTCAAGGAAAGAAAGAAAGAATGGAAACTTCAGCCACCCTCGCCGAGGGTGACATAGGCGGGCTTATAATCTGCACCGGCTCTGCGGGTTCGACTCCGGTTGGGTCCGATGTGTGGTCATTCTCGAGAGTCAGCGACAGGCGCCGGTTGACAGGGCTGCCGTCACAGCGTGAAGGTTCGATGTCACCTATGAGTTGTCCCTGATATGTTATCAACGGAAATTGGTGAAGTTTGCCTGAAACTGTAACGAATACGGATATACGAGTTCCCTGTACGATTGTAGAAGGACTTGTACGTAGTCATTCCACTCAGCTCCTCGGCCCGAGGGACCGAGGTTACGAATCGCAACCATCGTAACTTACGATGGGCTCGAGGTCACGGCTCGCCGGCGACCGGTGTCCCTCGGGTCGATAAACGCGGAGGAAATCTTGCCTCATGGGCTAAGATTTGACGAGGCACTGCTTCCGAGTTTGAACCAGGGTGGTCGGTTTCCCGAAGTTCATTTTCCAGCCACCCCCGGATCTCTACGAATAGCAGCCATAGGCGGGCTCAACTATGCGGCTTGAAGGGTCGTAGCTGGCCGTCCCGTATAAGTTTTTGCGCGACTGGGTGTATGAGATTTTATAGTCCAAAGCCGAATATGGCTCAGTTACAGTGTCCATTCCATGAGCAGCTACCGTGATGGTCTGATACCCATACTTTCATTGTCACTGTATGGATCACTGCATAGAAATGTAGCCTGTGCCCAGAGATTCTACTCCTCCCAGTGGAATCCACTAACGCTACCAAGGGCGTGTGGACAACTACCAAAACACAATGGCTTTCAAGGTGCGACACCACAGCTCCATCTCTAGGGCTCAAAGTATTCAGTCTTGCCACGCAGGCCCGGTGGGCCCAGTGGGCCTGGCCCACCCAGGTGAGCTCCCCAAGATTGGCTCAATATTCGATGCCCTTATCCTGCATTCCACAAGTTCCTGAAGTGCTGCATTATCGTTAGACGCGCTTGTCGTGATCGCTAGCATGATCTTTCTGCCCTGAAGTGACTCTGATATCCCCACCGCCTCGCCGATGGCCCTCGAGTAAAAGAGCGCGAGAGGAAGCTTGCGTCATGGACTACGTTTCGACCAGGGTGGTCGGCTTTCCGGGTTTTATTTTCTGGCCCCTCCCCGGGGCCTTCGTAGGGAACCAGGGGAAATCAGACCGGGGAAACCTAACTACAATGCAAAATTATGGTAATTACCCACCTGTGCCATGTAACTTACATTGATTAACGTAATAGGATCACATATAAATGATCTGTCTAAATCGCGCTTTATTGCCGAACTTGAATGTTACAGCTATTGCCGTGTCGAAGCTCCTGTTAAGAGTGTTGAGCTTGAGCCTTTTCAGAATGGTGTCGAGCTCGAATGTGACTCTGGAAAGCAACATCAGAAAATCTCATTCTCAGTGAGAATGTGTTAGACTTGTGTAGCGCGTCGCTGTTCTTGCGTGCAACATTGCCGAGCTCGTGGATTCACTTGCCCAACTTGACCAAGTTTGCCGTAGAGTGGAGGACGCTCTACCGTAGAGCCTCTACGTCGTAGAGTCCACGACAACACTCTTCGTCCCCTCGGTCCTTATGTACGGCCCGCTGTATATGACGAACGATAGACACGTGTGTACTGTACACGTGTGCTTACTCCCCCTGCGATAGTAAGCTCAATAAGAGTAAGTCTCCGTTGGCTCCCTTCTCGCCTCGTGTCAGTCTTGATGAACGAAGAGCAAGTAGCGGGGTTATATTACTTAAGCAACTCAAACTGCTTTGTAGATTAGGGACGAAACCGTGGTATATCGCCATAATGCCGATGCCATTCACTAGTAGCGCTAAGCGAGTGTCAACAGAACTTGCTGATGCTGAACTGAAAAAGCTTTCGAAACCGTTCTACGAATATCTTAAATAAAGAATAATGCCAATAGAAGGCAACGAGCATTCTTCTTCTGTGTGACAATTCCCAATACCACACGGTAACCACATAACATACGCCATGTATCAGAAAGGTCATCAAATTGTTTCAGAAGTACAGGGCGTAGAGTTCAAGATCCTCTTCATCTGAAACGCAACGGTTCTGAGCGTTTTGCTCTACAACTACAGCCCAGTTTACTCAGAACGTTGAGGAATCCCAGCTTCTTGTAGAGTGCCACTGCTTCTTTGTCCTGCTCACTAACAAGCAGGGTCATACCAATAACACCCGCAGTTCCTCTGCCCTAAAATGGAGGACTTGCGTTGTAAGGCATGAGTATCATTGGAGTTTCACCTGGTTTAGGTGAAGTGATTTTCGCGAAAAGCGCGAGGTGTTAGTAACACTGTGTTACAGTCAAAACCATCTCGCGTTGAAACACTTGTGAAAACCGCGATAACTCGGAATACACTTCCGCCATAACGCGTTGTAAGTTACAACTTACAACGCGTTTTTCGCGTAATGCCAGCTGTAAAACGCGTTTTTCACAACGCCGCAAGTGAAATGATCCTAGTAACCCCAAATACGGCAGGGCGACACCCTGTACAAAACACTATGTATGATCTCAAGAATAGTAGTAAACGCGGGTTGAACCCACTTCCGAAGTGGCGCGCTTTTCGCGACAATCACTTTGCTTAAATCAGGTTTTCACCTGAACCAGGTGAAACTCCAATGAAGTGAGATGTTGTACTATGTTACTTGGCATCTTCGTACGCTAAATTTTCGATGTGAGGGTTTAAAATCCAGATTCTTACGAGCTCGATACTGTAGTCCACGAGCTTTGTTCCAATACCACGTCTTCTGAAGTCACTGGAAACCTCAACCTAAAAACTTTGGAAATTGGCACATAAAGATTTCAGATTAGCCAATTCTCGTCTGGAGTATCCAGATTGTCATTCTATGAGGAAGCTATAGACTGTCACAGTATGCCGGGCAAATCAGCCGAGTCAATGTGAAAGTTACAAGACACTAAACGTGGCTAATAGCCACTGGCTATCATACTATATTGAAGACCCCATTTCGTTCACCGATCTGAAGCTCAGAGCTGCAGCGTATCATGCCTGAAAACCTGAAACGTTGTTTGACGAAAGCTGCTCTGCTATGAGGATTTGTCATTCCTTGACCAAACTTCAATCGTCAAAGCTCGATCACCTCTCATTGAAACACTCGGACCGAGCGACTCGGTACATTCGGTAATATACGCAGTCGATAAGGTCCCCTATACGAGATGCATCCTTGCTTACGTAATCTATGTAACCGAATGCTCCTTTCTTCTTGGGGTCCCGCCTGACACGAAGCAACTATGTTAGTCCTTGCTCGGAGGGCATAGGGGGATGGCTTGAAGCATTCGGCAGCAGTCAAAAGACGCGATTAGTTGCACTACATATGGGCTCTGACCGCGGCATCCTGCGTCTTAGTCAATGCCTTGGGAATCGTCATCGAAATGAACCCAATAACCGCCTAAGAGTTAATTCCAAACACTATAGAACGCCCATTACCTGAGGTCCCTTATCGGTATCAACTGCCACATAGCAAGGGATCCCTTTCCTTCCTGGGCATTCCGAATTGAATAAAAGATTGTTGAATTGATCGCCACGCTTATAGTCACGATACTCGATAGCTCTGGTTGCCAGCAGTACAAATGTCGAGACTATAGTACAGAGATTAAAGCTGTAGTGCTTCATTGTTCAGAATAGGAGAAGCTGAACACTGGTCAGTGCGGTGTTACACCGCAGTCTCGAATACATAATGCTTAGTAAGCAAGAACATGAATTTTGCATGCATTTTTCAGCATCTAAAATTCGGGCTCCTGGTATGTCTCAATGTACTGAAGACACAGTGATATATGGTTGCGCATGCGTATCCAGATTTTTGAAGGCTGTACTGTAGCACAATACAAAACAAGTTGTGCGGAAGAATAATCCAACTGAGTTAAACGCATGTATCATGCGGAAGAAAAGCCGTAGGCTTTTCTGTGGTTGGAACCGCATTACGAAGGTTTCGGCTAGTAGCCGAACACAGATGGTACCAGTACCAGTTGGTAGTACCAACGACCAGATACGACCCTCCAACACAGTGTGTTGCACACACAAACTTGGTGACACCAAGAAGCCGAGCAGTTGGTAATAAGGGGCAATCTGCACAATACTCCCTTACATGCTCGTAACAACCTAACGCTCAGCTTAGCTGTCCCCGCAGCTGCCGGGGCGCACTACAAGTGACAAGGCGTATACCTTATGTCATTTCACGATTGGAACTGCGGTCTGTGACTCACTATTGTGACAGTAGTTGAAGACTTCAACTTGAAGAGCGGTATTTTGTGACCGATGCCGAAACTTGGTTTTCGACAAAGTCGAAAACCGCCCAGGAAAACCCTCTCCGTAAGCAATGAAACCCGTCGAACAATGACCGTTAAACAGCTTGTTGAAAAGTAGGGTCGACGAATGTCTCGGAACATGTGTCTGACACCTATTCCCTTAGCTAATCCAGGCTACTTATTATTTTAACGCGCCTACGGTAAGAAAAATAGATTTTTATTTTTCTTTCTTTCCTGCGGAAAGGACGGAAGGAAAGAAAGAAAGGATGGAAACTTCAGCCACCCTCGCCGAGGGTGACATAGGCGAGCGTATAATCTGCACCGGCCCTGCGGGTTTGACTCCGGTTGGGTCCGATGTGTGGTCATTCTCGAGAGTCAGCGACAAGCGCCGGTTGACAGGGCCGCCGTCACAGCGTGAATGCTCGATGTCACCTATGAGTTGTCCATGATACGTTATCAACGGAAATTGATGAAGTTTGCCTGAAACTGTAACGAATACGGATATACGAGTTCCCTGTACGATTGTAGAAGGACTTGTACTTAGTCATTCCACTCAGCTCCGCGGCCCGAGGGACCGAGGTTACGAATCGCAACCATCGTAACTTACGATGGGCTCGAGGTCACGGCTCGCCGGCGACCGGTGTCCCTCGGGTCGATAAACGCGGAGGGAATCTTGCCTCATGGGCTAAGATTTGACGAGGCACTGCTTCCGAGTTTGAATCAGGGTGGTCGGTTTCCCGAAGTTCATTGATTATATAGTTATGATATACCGTATATCGCCATACACTAGTAGCGCTAAACTGGTGTCAACGGAAATTGCTGATGCTAAATGAATAAAGCTTTCGAAGCCGTTCTACGAATATGCTAAATTAAGGATAATGCCAATAGAAGGCAATGAGCAGCCTTCTTCTGTGTGACAATTCCCAATACCACACGGTAACCACATAACATACGCCATGTATCAGAAAGGTCATCAAATTGTTTCAGAAGTACAGGGCGTAGAGTTCAAGATCCTCTTCATCTGAAACGCAACGGTTCTGAGCGTTTTGCTCTACAACTACAGCCCAGTTTACTCAGAACGTTGAGGAATCCCAGCTTCTTATCGAGTGCGACTTCTTCTTTCAAACCGTGGGGAACAGCCACGGTCATACCAATAACACCCGCGAATCCTCTTGCCTGAGATGGGGGACTTCCATTGCAAGGCAAATCACATGAGTATCATTGAACGAGCGCTACAATGAAACGAGATGTTGCACTATGCTACTTGCCACCTTAGTACGCTAAATTTTCGATATGCAGGTTTGAAACCCAGATCCTTACGAGCTCGATACTGAGTTCCACGAGGATTGATCCAATACCGCGTCCTCTGAAGTCACGGGAAACCATAACCTGAAGATCTATGGAATGACGAGTCTCGCCAATCTCCGTGATGAGAGGCCGTCAGTGAGTCATCTCCGATCCACCAATGATATTGCTAAGTTCAGCATATTCCTCCCTGCCTACCTGATCTATGTAACCGAAAGATCCTTTCTTTTTGGGATCCGGCCTGAAACGAGAACAACGATATTGGCTATGTGGCTAGTACGAGGCGTAACGCGTTCAGTAGAAGCACGATCAGTCTCAATACATCTTCGCCCTGACCGCGGCATCTTCCTCCTTGCTCAGCGTCTCGGGTGTGGTCGTCGAAATAAACCCGATAACAGCCTGATACAAATAGCAACCTTCTACACACCAATTGACATGAGCTGGTCGTAGCGGAATTTACAAACATAGACCAAAGAGCTCATAGATTAAAGAGCGGATCCTACATGGGCGCCTTCATCGAGGTGAACTGCTACCAAGCAGGGGATACCGATAAATTTCCTCTTCTCGCACCGCCAGTGAAATAGAGTACTGCTGTTGTAATAGTCACCTGGTTGATAGAAGCGACACGTGATAACAGCGGTTGAAGAGAGAGGAATGATGGAAACTATACTTAAGATGTAGGAGTTCCACATGATTAAGGATACAACCTGTGGCGCAGCATGAAGTGACTCATAGCAAGTATTCCCCTAATGACTCATAACGAGGCCTGAAAGCGAGGATGACTGATAGGCGGCCCTCTAATCCGCACCGGCTCTGCGGGTCCTAGTCAGGTTGGGTCCGGTGCGTGGCCATTCTAGAGCCTTTGCGACAGGCGCCGCCCGATGCCGTGCACGCACGATATCACCGATGAGTTGTCACCAATAATTTTGAACTAGCATGTAACATCGCAGACACGTTATTCCTAAAAATCGAAAGAAATCCGATTTACAAGTTTCCTACACGGTTGCACTATCGTAGAGCGGCTTGTATTCGGTCTTTCCGCCCTGAAGCGACCCTGATATCCCCACTGCCTCGCCTGTGGCCCTCGAGTGAAGGAGTGTGAAAGGAAGCTTGCGTCATGGGCTGAGCTTTGACGTGGCGCTGCTTTCGATCAGGGGTTTAATGGTCCGGGACCATTGGTGCCTTTCGGTTTCCAGGGGTTTATTTTTTGAAGATGCTAGAGTTTTTGCGGCTATGCTTTTTTGATGCTACTCATTGATTTCCGATCAAGGTAATAGGACCACAGAAGAATGATCTCAGTTGCGGGATGTTGCCGAACTCGAATCTGAGTGTGTTAGGATATACTTACCATGTATGCAGAACATATATCCAGTATATCCATCGATTCGGCCGCCTTAGTTGTTTCTAAACTCTCCGTTGCCATGAATATGTTGCCCAGAGTATTTATCATCAAGTACGCTATAACCTAGTGAAGTCGACTTGCTCATCGTTTTAGAATCCGAACAACTTATCGATTACTTGCTAGTCCCAAGTTGGGAGTTCCGACGAGCTTTCCTTTTGAAGGCCCAGTACATAGCTCTGAGGAAGTATTTTCCTAATTCTGTAGGGCGCCCTCGTGGACCACGAGCCGTAACCCACCTTGAGGGTTTGATCTCCGTTCGAAAGCGATGTAACTTTCATATCTAGCTAGCAGGCGCTCGAAGCTATTCAAGTTGTATTTCAGCTCTAGCCTTCACTTAGTAGGTGTTGCGGCAACACTGTTGCCAATAGTCACTGTAGGTCGAACTACAAGCGGATCCCAAATCCTGATTCTTGTTGCCGTGGCTCATAGCAGGGAGTCTATTCCCCCTGAGCACTAACTTTCTTGGTGTGACTTGAGGCATAGTCCATGCCGCATAGATAGCGCTGATCTATTTGCTAGCCTTCCATCTGCAGTTGCCCATCCGTCGTGCAGAATCTGGAATTTACTGCCAAACATCCGTGACCCATTCCTCTGCATCCACTGTGCATCCGGTCTCTCTATGATGATGAGACGGTAGGTATGCTGGTATGCAATAGTGGAGCATTGCGAAACAGAGGAGAGCTATAAGTTACTCCAGAGTGCAGCTCTGCGGCTCGTGTATGCGTGGTTTCGTACAAGGGGGCTAGGCGGGAAATAGATTGTGTGTGTGAGAGTTTATAGTCCAACGCCGAAAATTGGCTTAGTTAGACTATCCATTCTCTGTGCAGCTTCAGAGCGAGAATTTAATACCTAAACTGTTAAATAGATTGTATTATTGTACCAATAACGTCTGCTGTGTCGCTGCCCTTATGTGTCGACCATAGATTACCAATAACGTCTGCTGTGTCGCTGCCCTTATGTGTCAACCATAGATTACTTCAGGATAACACACGATGTGCCCCAGAGCGAAACAATTAATTCCCTCGTCGCTACAGCAGGCTGCCAATACAAAGAGGATGGGTCGTTTACCACTTGCTCGCACTAACGTGACTGACCTTGCACTGTTCGTGGAAGCTATGGAACTTTTTCGAATTTCATGTGAAACTTCGACAATACGCTCAGCATCGGAACCTCCGCTCCGGAAGGTACCATCCAAGTGTAATTAAACCGATGGCCACCGGCAACGTGGCTTGGTAAGCGAGGCTTTCAACGAGACAGTTACAAGTTAATCACTCTTTACATGTCGAGTTTGTCACCTCAGAGTCCGGAGGCCACCAACATGGTGCGAACTCTGCACTCGCGTTTTAGTATTCTCATGAAGCCATTGTAATCGCCCTTACTATCAGGGTCGATATGATATGGGTAATCAATAGTATATAGAGTGTATGTCCGACCACGGACCGTCGCTTCCTCTGTAACAGTTTTAGGGTGATTGATGTCGTTGAATCGCAGCTCAATACACGTCCACGTGTCAATCCCTGCAAAATATGTCCTTTTCAGGTCGAGGCCCAAACACATAGTGGTGGCCGATACTTGAAAGATGACCAGATTACCAGGGATTTTGAAGACCATGAGGCAATTGTAAATAAACTGCACTGAGCCGATTGATCGTCAGGGTGCTGAAGGGATAATATCGCAAGTTATCTGTAGCTCGACAACAGACCTATAGTGACTGAATGACAGAATGGGATATCCAGCATTTCCGCGAGTTCCTTATTGGAGGGTCGGAGAGTGGGTTCGAAGTTCGAACCTAAGTTCCCTGAAACAGCTTCAGCGAACCTGCGATTCAGATGGTACGCTGGACTCATATTCAGAGATGCGGGAAGCTCCCTAGTGGGCTTTCAATAAGCACACATATATTCACGATTAACATCACGGTTGCAACAGAAGTTTCGTTACCGGGGGGTTTGTTATAAAACCCCCGGAATCCTGGGCAAGGATGTCAGCGAAACCTTCCAGTGATAACCAGACTGGAGAATAAACCATTCCACTTCAAGAGAATGGGTAATACCCATTGAGTATATCGAAGTTTACTTTGGTTATAACTAGCACTCGGTAGTAACCCCTAGCGGAGGCCTCCCATGAGCTAATGTGAGTAATGGATTCAGGCATCTCTAACAAACTCAAACCATTCCGAGTCTGACATCTTTAATCTTCAACAAGAATGCGCTGTTAAGCCTACTGTGAGCGGCCTCCAGTGGAGGCCCTCCACTATATTTTCAACTACTCAACCAACCTTGAGCAAGCTCTACGTACTCTCCTATGGTAACCGTTTGCGACTTCAAATCGAAAGACGCAAAGTAGTTCGAGAAGAACGGGCACCCAAGTATAACTTCAGGCTCGTCAGAATGAATGATTGCGAGGATGCACCATCCACTATCGCATTTGGCCACGTACTTTGAAGGTGGAATGTGTATATTAAAAGGATGTTGTCAATCACCCACTGAGAACGTCAACACTGGCAAGAAGTCCAAGCCCTTCTCCTCTATGAACCAAGTGTTCCGGGAAGTCTTAACATACACGTCCGAACCATTGTCGGCACTTGTGAAAGTTACAATTTGATTCAACACCGTCTCAAATATCGCCTTTGGCAGAGCGACAGAATAAGCTCCTGTGTCGTATACGAGAGACCTTTGGGGTGTTTCACGAGTGAATATATGACCTGTAGAGCTAATAAGACCGAACGAGGAAAGGACCGAGTCGAAGAAGGCCCACTTGTGAGGCTCAGTCATCGGAATTGTGGTAAGAGTTGGCTTGACCTTACACAGCCCTTTCCAGTCACCAAATATCAACGTGCCTTTGAACGAGAGCACATGACCGGGGGAGCAAATCGTCACCGCGTATTGCTTGATGAGCCCGTTGCGGAAGAGTTGTCTTGGGACAGTCTCGGGACTGGGACCAGTAGGAAAACCGAGACCGAGGAAGTTCTTGGGTTTTCCATTTGGTATTCGGTCGCCAGGAGAGAAGCCGATAATCAAGCGAAATGTCATGGTCATCTGGGACTTACCAATAGAAGCAGTTCCTTGATGTAAAACTGAAGTTATTTCCGAGCCATCAGAGAATGTGCGGACGTCCCTCTCCTTATCATAAGGGTCGCATTTCTCAGGACAAGAGTAGCAGCCTGGCTCAAACGTCTTACATGAACCCTTCCCGTACACTTCCTCATACCAATCTTTATACACCACAAATGTCCCACTGAGGCCAGTGTCCATGAACATTTTGAGCGGTTCACTGTCTAGGCTCACTCCCGTAACAATACCATCGTCGAAAGGCAATGATAACTGGCCGTGAACATGGAGTTGCAAACTAGCGAAGCATATACCGATAGTTGTAGTTCGCATAATAACTACCGCGTGGAAGCTGTGCTGCAAGCGGAGCTCAGTTGCAGTCGAAAATAGACACCGCACACTGGTGACGTGACACTATCTACTACAGTAGAATTTGTCACCTAACGTTGCTTAACCTGCATTCCTGAAAGCCCTTTAACTTGGTTAAGTCCCGTCGGCGTACAGGTCTCGGGTGCAATGATGGACACAGATTTCTCCTAGTAGCCGAGCTATTACCATGGCCTCAGGTAAGACCAGCATAGCAATAGATGGTGGACCCGCTGATATGGCATGAAGACAGATGCTTTGATAAAGGTAGCTAAACTTGTGTGTATGTAGAGTTCTTTTCAGGCGGTTACTAAACGACAACTTGTCGACGACAGGGCTCGCTCGACGAGTTTATTTTCGATGCCTTTCTATATTTTCCTCTTACGCATGAACTCGGCACCCGTAAACAACGTTTATCAATGGGTGCCACCCACTGGGCGGTGCCGTCGGCGGAAAGGGCGGGTGGCAAGATTAGCTTGATGGCTCGAGACTCGAGCTTCAAGTTTCATATCTGGTTGATCTCGGAACACTCTCTACATTGTAGATCATATTCCTACGGCTACCTTCTTCCGTTGTACCCACGTGCCGTGGCAATCACCGCTCGCCTCCATGCGTACTTACACACAATCGCCGTCGTGTGCCCTCATTCAATGTGTTGAGGTCGTCGAATATTTTCGGTAGCATCTAACGCCATCGCACAAACGGAGTATTTGACGAACCGTAATGCCTCAGATCTTGATTCAGAATCTGGCATATAACGTCGAAGCCAACCCTGTTTCTCAACCGTCGGTGACTAGAAGTTCCTGCAAAAGCTCAGGTTGAGCCGCTCAATCATTGTTAGCAGTTGTGTTTCGAGCGAATGGGTAGAAAGCAAATAAACGGTCAATAATGTTGCAGAACAATGAGCCTTTGACGCTGATAACAGTTGCTCGCGATGATCTGTTATACAAGTGATCTCTTGCACTGATGCTTGTGTCATTTCACCTCGGATCTCCAGTTCAGGTTATGCCTCCCACTACTGGAGGAACAAACAACGTATACATATCCAGAAACAACACATAGAAACATGCTAAGATCTCTCCTGTTGAAGGCGAAGCGCAATATCGTATAAGAGGACGCCACCAGCAATTGAAGCGTTGAGGGAATCAGCTGCCTGAGAAGCAAAGACAGACTGTATGGCTAGTAGCTCGGGCACGCCCCACCATGGACATCGGTAAAGTGACTCTGGTGCAGCACTCGAGCAGCTCGGAAGAAGGCCCGTGAGCCTCACTGCCAACGACAACCATCACACCTTTATAACTGAAACACACAAAGTCTAGTGGCGGGCGGGTTAACCTAACGGTACGCAACTGAGAAGACCACGAACGATGGAAATTTCAGTATGGCTAGGAGTACGTCAGGAAGACCGAGTGTCGAAGAATACCAAGCATGAAGTGAACGAATATCACGCGTTGGGAATATTCCACGAGTGCCGACCGATGTGTAGCTTCTCTCTCGAACGGCAAGCGCCATACTCACCCAGCGGCTATAGTTTGGAGGCTGCTGACTGTAGGGAGTGGCTCGGTTCCTTGCTTCCCCACCCCGGCGGAAGTTGCCACAACTGGAAGTAGGTTGCGAGCGGAACAGAACTTGAGGACACGCAGAGAGTCAACGCCCGTATGAATCGGCAACTTGTTCCAGTGCCTGAATATTACAAATTTGAGAAAACGATAAGTAAACCAGAGCGCCACTGATGGTGGTGATGCGCTCACTTTGCTCCGCTCTCTTCCAGAACCTTCCAATCCCACGGATCACAGGAACCCGGAGTTAGCACAACTCTGGAAACTCTGATAAAAACGTTAATGCTGCCAAGTATGGCAGCACGAGGAAATACCTCAACGCTGAAGCCGTTTTCAGTAGTCTTCCGATATTGTCGGTGTACTGGAGTCCGTCCAAGCATAGAACCTAAGCAAAATGTGGCTATGTTAAACTGGACACACTGCTCACAATTTCCGGGTAGCTCTCGGTCTCTTGCGACTGGTCGAACGAACATGTACCACGTTCCCAGTCCATTTCTCCAAATTTAGGTATTTCAATATCCGCCACACAAAGCCGCTCGTCCGTCACTCCGTAAAGATGTGCGTTGAAGTGATGGTTGTAGGTTATGTGCCTACAAGTGATAGGAATGTCACATCTGTGTTATGGAAACTCTTGCAAGAATTGAACGTAAGAGAATAGACTTCAGTCTTAGAGGACGAGGCCGAACTGAGGCTGTAAAAAGACAGCAAACGCAAGCACACGGGGGAAAACCGGTTATGGAATGTGTTGTGAGAACTGTTCACTAGAAAGGCCTTCTAAGAATGCGAACTATCTCCCAAAGTCGCACGAAGAGACGTAATACGATAAGTTGTCGTCGATTGTTGTCGTCGAGAACAACACTCTTATTACTAGACTCTAGTACTTAGGCGTACTGGGATCTTTATAACTAACAACCTTCAGGTCAACACACTTAAGGGGGTCTTCACATAATTCATCAGTAACGTGGAGATTAGGAATCACCAACCAATCGAAACCCTTCCAAATCTGGTGGTAGCCTTATCAGTAAAAGTATCAAGGTTCTTAGTAAAGTATTTGGTGTCCTTGGCTCAGCGTAAAACGTTTCAAAAAGCAGAACGGAAAGTCCGTCACGGAATCTAGCTTTGAGAACTCGCTTTACTAAAGACACGGTAGACGAATTTTCGGAAGGAGTAATTGCTGAACGGTTCAAATCTAACCAGTAGATTTCACCTTCTTGGATGCCGAAGATCAAGCTGCTGGTGACTGTACCTCGCTCGCGGAGCGACATTTGGGAATTTTGCGAGAGTCATGTGCACGAAGGTATCAGCGATGTCTATGCTAAAGATAGTGTGTCAGAGCGTTTCGTCTGTAGAACATAAAGTGTCACCCAAGCTACGTGTTCAGTATGGTTGGGTCGATAAATCTGACCCACTAAGCCTGGCTAGTCTAAGGCTTAGACTCTAAGCAATAAAATAGACCGGCTAGTCTAAGTGTTGATTCAGCACTGCTGGATCGTCTGCTGACTGATTATTCGCAACTCGCGAACTGCGGGGATACTCCTCGGGGGATCTGCATCAGTTATCTTGCATCTTGATCCAAAATATTCATCACTCGCTGAGAGCTCTAGTGTTCGCTAGTATGCCAGCCATACTCTCCAGCTAACGTAGGCAACTTACACAGCTTCACTAGGCCAAAAGGCTAGTGACTTACTAAGTCACTGCCAAGTGACGCCCTAATAGCACGCCACTATTAATACTAGCAAAGGCACAGTCTTCAGCAACATGACGATCACTGGCAGTGATTGATTCACTGACGTTGTAGTGCCCTGTAGCAAGAGCTGCTCACATAGGCTACAATAACAAAAGAAAAGACTTCAAGCGTGGCTAAGAACAGATCATGAGGGACAGAATAGACTTCTAGTGATTTAGTTTGAGGGAAAGAGTATGTCCAGCCTACTCTAAAAGATCCCTTGGGACTCTGAGAGTCCGATTAGCAAGTATATGATTGTTGCTCATCAGGCCTGGATTCTCGGCCACTACCATAAGCGTATCGAACTGAAAAGAACATATGGCTATTTAAGCAGACTTGACTTTCCCGATAGCCTCCACAGTCCCCATTATCGCGGAGGAGTTCTAAGCATCTGGGCTGTCCTCTATTCTCACCTTTTTCCCGGATGCGGCGATCGCCCGTATTGTGTCAAGTCCCTTAACAAACACTCGATCTTGCTCTTCTCTGAATTTATGACTTTTCCGTAGTCGCACAATGTACTTAGTAAAACTGAGTGATGAGAATAACACCCAACCGGATATCTTAATCTCACCTGTTGGTCCGAGATACAAAGTCATATTGTATGCCAGGATCGAGACGGATTTCTGGAACTGGTTCTGGCTCACCACGCCAGAGAGAGCCTTTCTTATTCAGGCGCAATGATGGCAAACGTCGCCATCGAAACATCAGGAACTTAGTATGCAAAAACTACTGAGGGTCTTCTTTCTGCTTGTCGTTGTCCCCTCGAGCCCTTTAGTGAACACAACGAGAAAAAAGCGCCATACCGAGATCATGATCTCCTACTCGAAGACTAAGCTTAGCAACGGTTGTTTTAGTAGCGTTATTGTGAGATCATAATATTCAATAATGAGTCTACTCCTATCGCACCTTCTTAACATCGTTGAAGAGATGACATGCCGCGTTATCTAGTGCTTGCACGCCTGAGAGCAAATAGCAACCTCTGATTGCCTCGCGTCTCTCCACATGTGACCGCTTAGACAAGATATTTCCTGACAGCGTATTCCTCCGGTCACTCTTCAATGGGACTTTCATCAAGCCTAGCGGCGCGTTGCACACTCGTCTACAGTCACGTGGAATGCGAAAGATGCCCCGCATTTTCCTCGCCAAACACGTAGAGACTCGCACACCTACAGACTCCCAAGCGTCCCGCGTCGTAGAACTAACGGCTCACAGACGCTCACCAAGGATGTTATGTCGTATGACTGGCAGCCTGGTTATTCCTACGCCTCCACCAACTCCTTCAATAAGTCTTGCCGCCTGTTTGGAACTCTCAAATACCAGCCTTCTCTGAGTGTCAAGTGCATCTTGAGCCTAAGCAACACTCATGGATTGATATAGCAAGCTATTCATTTTCCATCGAGATTGACGCAAAACGCTGAGGGTGCGATAGCATCTCGTGTGCACTCATACAAGATCGATCTCCTCCGTGGAAAAGTCACCAAGTCCACCTGTCTTGCTCATCTCCTTCAGCTTGCTCGATGCCCCCCGATACCTAACACCCCAGCTCAGCAAACGAGGTTATCGAAGCCCTCTCATCGCGATGGCTTAATCTAGCACGAAGAGTATGCTCAGGCAAAAGCCGCCAGGGAGCTAGAAGGGCTCGCCAGCCGGTCCTGCCCAGTAGACGAATTCGCAAAGTCGTCCGAGACATGACGAAGGTTGGCATCCCTGGCTACATCTCGATGAGTTTCTCTACATCTGCAGCACTATCAACCAATACCGGCGGCATCTGGTTGATCATGACCTGTTCAATCTTGATACCAGCCAAAGGCAGAGCCTATCGGATGAAGTAATTCGAAGAGAGCGCGAATTCTGCACCGACCTCGAGCAGCCTCAGGGACTCGTCGACACCAAGCTGAGTTGGAATTGATACCACGATCTGAGCATTCACTGAGCGAGCGTCGACGAAATTCTCACAAATCCGGACTCTCCAGCGTTTTGAAGCACTCCGTTTAGGTTGTTAATGCCTTGTTGGAACTCCTCCACTCTCTCACGGGCCTGCAGCCGATTCAATGGTAACATTTCTGGAACAGCCATCACCTTTTTCAATCTTTCCTGTATTATTTCCGGTGCGTGTTCGGAGCTCTTGCCAAGAATGGTATCTAACCAGCTGCCAGAGCCCGACGCTAGTTGTGAGCACTGGGCTCACTGTAGGCCGTTTGCAGTGGAGTGAACGCCGATAGCGCCGACGATACCCTAGCACATCACGTCAATGTTACAACCGTCAGGTTCGGCTGAACGACGCTACTTGTCGTAGACCTGCGTGCTTGTCGTGAGCGCTGCTTGAATAAATGTCGGAAGTGTTAATAGCCTCAACGTGTGGCCTGTAGGGGCGGTATCGATTACTATTCTATCGAACTCGGCATACCTACAAAGGTGCAGTGAGATTTCTACACCACGAAATCGGTCGAAGTGTGGTTTGTTATACGAATCACACTTCGGCCGATGTGCCATAGTGTGTAACTTCGACCGATAGTAGTTCATGCGAGTTTCGAATAAGTCCCCCATGAGCTCGCGCGCACATAGAAGTCACTGTAGACGGATGTATAACGGCAAAGCATCGAGTCTCACAAGGCGACTGGGAAGAAGTGACTTTGGTGAATGCCTGGCTAGTTGCTCACTGTGAACTGTGCAGGAGCTGCATCAGCCTGGCAATGGCAACCACTTCGTCCATGCCAGGAGGAGCAGTGGAGGCCTTGGTTATGCTGTCAACAATACCGCCAATCTCGCGTTCTATCGGAGTGGTATCGATGCCAACCTTGGACGCTATTGACCTGTCGACAGCGGCTATCGTCTCGCTCGAGCAGAAGTGGGGGACCTCATATCAAGACCGGTCACCTTTTGAACGTTATCGATTGAGACCGCCTCAGCAAAGTCCTTAAGAGCTCCTTCTGCATCAATCTCTAAACCGTACAAGGATTCCTGAACCAACTCTGCCACCAAGGAAGCAGTCTCTTTGACTAATTGAATAAAATTGAGAGTCCTACAAAGGGTATCTATGCAGTATATCGTGAAAGTATCAAGTGACTGATCAACGGTGTCTCGTGGTAGACAATGGGGTCGGACGTTTGGAATAACTGCTGTCCAAAGACGAGTGGCGATATGAAAGTCGGAAAACAGGATAACATTATCACGAGTAGATACTTCGACAACCGATGGTCATCGACCGCCGCACATGCTAGCTGGGTAAGTGCTATATCAATTCCGAAAGATGACCCTCTAAATGAGGCTCCTAGAGGGTTGAGAGCACTTGGTTATGTAAGAAAATTCAATTTGAAATGTCCTAGGCGTCGAATAGGCAGGTAATAAGGAATACACACTTCTATTAGTGTAGGCTCTCCCTTCAATTTAACTTCTAATGCATCCGAAAGACTATGTGCAGGATCAGTAGATACACACAGTGTACCTAATGCATATATAAAACGACAAACCCAATCAACTGGGCTTACGCAAACCACTTCGACCGAAGCGCACCGCCAGAGCGGCTGCCCAGGTTGTCTTGCCAACGCCTCCCTTACCTCCTGAAGAAACGGGTTTTTCTAACATGGCCGTTGTGACGAGTACTTCCACGATTTCGTATGTTCAATATCCAGCGACTATATAGACTGTTCACAAAACATAATAAGGATTTCGCCGAATTCAATGGCAATAAGTCGATGAACGACTTGGGGAAAACTCACCAACGAAAAGATACTTCGGAGCTTCTTTATCAAGCAGGCGATCTAAGTAGATATCTGGCTGCTTTCCGGATGGTGTCGAATAACGACGAAGAGTAGAGGAAAGCACTCGAGGGAGCCCGAAAGAGCCACAGCGCCTCATTATCATCGCTGTCATTATAAAGATGATATCAACACAGGAAAGACTAGTCTTTGCGGTAGACCGGCAACCGTGGCTATTATAATTTTTAACCCAATCAATTTCCTCGAGATGACTGATCTGGTGCAACTGCTACGTCCCTGAAACTGTATCGAGCCTCTAAGCTTGAGAGTCTAAGGCTTGTATTGAATACAACTCAACGCTAACAACATATTAAAAGAAAACAATTAAACAGTAATGGTAACGGACACGATACGAACAGAGATACTTTACTTCAACTGTCACATTCCTCCAGAATCATCTCCGCCATTTTCCCAGCCAAATCACCGATCTCTTCTGCGTGCTCGCTGAGGAGCGCTTGAAGCCTCTAAAAATGCACGCCGATGCGACCATAGACCAACTCGCGAGGAAGTCAAAATGTGCCAATCGATTCTATCGAAAAACGAAAATCTTCACCAAATTGCGCAGCGAGCGGAGCGTAAACTTTCACGTCACACTTTGGTGCATGCGTGCAAACAGAGCGATCTAGGGAGGCTACGACTACATGCTTTATATCGTCTGATAACTCTTAGGTCTGGGGATCGAACCCGCGAACCTCCTACAGAATTTAATGAGGACTCGCCGAGATCAGTGCCTCAAGTGGCAAGACTTGACAAAACGATCACGAAGAAGGTTTGTAACATTACAGTACGTTCTACACGTAGCGCTCCCAAGTTCGAAGGGTGGAACCTCGGTTCTCGAAAACATCCGTGAAAAGTGTATCCTGCATATCTAACTGATTCATCTTTCCTCACCTTGTCCTCGAATGAGCCTTCCAACAACCATCTGTGAATGCCGTGAAGACTTTGTTGTATGAGCCGTGCCGTTGGCTCATCCTCCCCGCTTAAAGTTGGTAGATCATTCCACTGAAAGGAAAGACGAAAAGCTGAGCACACTTGAACGGCTCTTAGAGCGAATTTAAAATTCGTTCCAGCCGAGTTCTCGAGTCCCATATTGTGACATGCTTCGCTATTCAAGGTCCCCCCTCAAATTGAGAAAAACGCTTGGGGAAATAATCCGCATTTTATTCACTTTCGTCTATACACACAATCGAGGGAAATGAGAGAGTGGTACGATCACTCTAACAGTCGCGTAAACATAATCGAAGACAACTTGACAATCTCACCTTCTCCTTCTCCATTGAAACAAATCGTTCGATAAGCGGCCAATACATGGAGTCAGTGAAGTAAGCCATAGCAGTCGAGTTCTTGGACAAGTAACTTGTACCAGCAACAATGTCACTGCGCCACGATATTCCTTCTCACCTCGTTCGAGTGGTACTCTCGTTTTCGATGAGGTCTATTAAAGTCGAGCCCAGAGAGTTAAATGCCGTTCGCGTCTCATCAGGTGCCCATGGATTCTCCACCTATGTAGGATCGTCATTTCTGATTGAAAAAGCGTAAAGAAGCTCCAACCTGCTCCAACGACGATGTGCATGCGGCCAGATCAGCGGCAGCCCAAGCTTGCAAAAGTACAGGCGACGCCGTCAAGCTTCGTATCTACCCACGAAACTTCCCAAACGCTTCGCCATGCCATCTCGGCTACCAGTTCATCCGAGGCGTCCTCACCAGCAGAGACCTCAACGTCGCTGACAGCCGCTAGATACTGGGAGAGATGATGAGCAAACAGCTGGGGGGAATCCAGTACGATCGGCCACCGACTTTCCCAGAAATAACTAAATTGAAGATAATAATCGGTAACCAGGACGGGAGCTTCTTACTCTCCTAATTTTTTGGCAAAGTTGAAATCGAGCTTTCTCCGAAGTTCGCTAGCGTTCTCCTGGCCAGCTTCGGCCAGCCATCGATCGAACACCGTCTGGCAATGCTTCCAGATATCCACAAACCTCGCAATCGCCCACTCTGGCCGATCCAAGCGATTCGTACCTTCACAAAGATAACTGTAAACTCTACGGCGCGAAGAGATCCGCCGCAAACATCGAGGTTCTAGGAATACGTATAGTTCCCGCAATCTAGAGGTCGAAACTGTTCAGTGCAAGGGCCCTCGACTATGGCGAGTTTTGAGGTGAGATTTGGAATGTAAAAACCTATAACTATATTATTTTGGAAAGCTGGTTGCGCAGGCCGAACTCTCGGAAAGTCTCTAACGTAACGAAAATGAGTCGAAATCGAATAATAATCGACACGGGAGGTAGAATTAATTTCGAAATGCCAAAAAATTCTGCACCGAAATTCATTTAAGATGATGTAGGAATACTCCACAATATGAAACTGCTAAACTAGGAGCGTTTACAGATGCGTGACAGAAGTCCCCGAATTCCCGCTGCGCCACAAAACTGCCCCACGAAACTGCCCAGTCTTACTTGCCCCTTCCCTCGCAAAATGATAGAGGAATCTTTGCTGCAATAATTTCTTCGTCAGAGCTTCAAACGACCAACAGCCGCCGTCGGAGGAGGGGGATCCTGAGCATTCAGATGGTCGAGTGATGGTGATGATAAAACGCAGGATCGTACGAGGACTTTTCCAGAACCGACAGTCGACTATTCTCTTCCTACCAATAAGTAGAAACCAACGCATCCCAAATCGCCATTCCTAGGACATTTAAATCAGATTTTTCCCGCCAGCCGAGACGACACAAACAAGCCGCACGAATCCTTCTACCGAGGGGCTCCTCACCTGTCTTTAACACTTCACTATATACCTCCTGCAGCTGGTCTAATATAACCACCAAGCCAATAACATCTTTTCCTGTAACTGGTGGGGATCTAGGCCGACTCAGGGACTCCACTGTAACCGTTGACATCATCCATTCCCATGAACTCGTCACCAAATCCTGTCAGCAAGCAACGCCCCAAATACGTTCATAATTCCGCCGCTCTCGATAAGCACAGCTAACCACTCAAACGTGAATCCTATCGTACGCATGCGCACTGACAGTCTTTTCGGTGAAAACCGAAAAAATACCGGAATTTTCGGTAAATTTAGTCAGTAGTGTTGGAGTACGAATATGTTACCGAGGGAAGGAATTCTTGATGAAATTTTACTCTGTTGGATTTTTGCATCTCCGACCATTGAAGACTGTCTCATATATGTCGATTCCGCGAGGTAGAGCCCAACCGAGAGAGGCAGCCGACGACACTGTTAGTCACAATTTCCTTACCCTGGCAACTAATGCAGAAATGCTTGGACATACATTCCCTTCTATTTTCCGTATAATAGGCGGGAGCTTCGCGCTTCTCTCGCAGGGAACCCTTCAAGCTTCTAGCTTACCTCCAATTGACTATATGTGATATCTTTGCATTCAACTATCAAAATATCCACTCGCTTCGACACAACTGCTTCTATTCGAGGAGCCACACTTGCCGCTTGAGCAAGACATGGACGAGCTTGTGCCTGATAGTTGAATAATAGTCTATTACCCATGTCACGTAAGAACAGCTATGTCGAGATCAGACTGTTATTGCTACTAATGCTACTCGACTCTCCATAGGCTATAACATTTGTACTTATTAATCTCAACAACGTATAATAAACCTTATGTCGAGTGATATTTCAATAATTTATAATTACGATTCTATAACCATTAGTTTCATCAATAAATTAACAGTTGTTCGATAGTCTATAACAGCTATTCACCCTACAGTCTTCAGAATTCTCCCGCTATTTCCAGGAAAACTTTTAATAAAAGTTGCTTCGCTCCGCCCTGCTTCCCCCTACAATAAATGCGTCAATAATGCTCCTTTCCCTCTCAACACTCTCAGGCGCCTTCAGCTGCTTCGGCACTTTCCTCATATCATCTGTTTTCGCTATTAATTTGGATGCCTATGAACTCCAAAATACTGTTTTTCCATCAGTTTCTCCCCCTTACAGTATCAGTATAATCCACAGTTGCTATTGCCGAATCCATCGCCCGTCTAAGGCCGCTATCAGCTTGGATCCTCTCCGCCCTAGCTGCTGTCTTCTCCTCCACTTCCTGCCAATACCTAGATGCCATACCCGTATACTTCACCCGCCACCCACCATTTGCACATCTAA
Organism: Perkinsus chesapeaki; assembly: GCA_013115145.1. Classification (NCBI taxonomy): domain Eukaryota; phylum Perkinsozoa; order Perkinsida; family Perkinsidae; genus Perkinsus; species Perkinsus chesapeaki. The sequence continues at coordinate 28,685 of JAAPAO010000098.1, forward strand.
CAAAGTCTTTCCCCTGAAAGTTAATCCAGAAATTTTCCAAAAATTACCCGAAATTTCGTAAAATTTTCCGGAACTTCCCACAGTGTTCACGGAATGCCGAGGAATCCCAAAAACACATCCGAATTCTATGACCTACTACCTCTGCAAGGCTTGACTAGCCGGCCCGATATCCTCATCGATAATTCTCGTAACGGTTTGGTATTCTCCTCCAGCATCCTTCTTGGCTCTACTTGTCATCTCATCCAGCTGCTCTTGAGCATCTTCGAGCTCAGATCTCTTTGCCGCAAGCTGATCTTCTAACGAAGCCTCTGATGGTGATGTCGAGGCCGATAACAAAGACAATCTGAGGATTAATACACCATCTCACCATCCACCTGGACGAAGAATATTCCCTAAAGACATGGCAGAGAGTTAGAAAGAAGGATATGTCCCAAATGCAACACATTCCTCTCAGTCCGGGAGGTCCCACAATTCTTCACCATCATGGTTCATTCTATCTCGGGAGTCTCCTCGATTTAGAACAACCGCTGTGAAATCTTCTAATGCTCGGTAGAATTTCCAGAATCTACCGCAACAGAAATTTTCAAAAGATTTTCCTTCCATATTCAGAATTTCTACTGTAAATTTTTCCCGAATGCACAACCTCCACACTCCCTCCTAGGAAAAACTAGTCCGCTCGAACACAATCTGACTGTCCCATTTCTACATCTCAATAAATCCTCACAGGATTCCACCAGCGCTACAAGCGTCAATATCTGCTCTATTTCTATTATTGCAATTATTGTATAGGTTGCTGGAAATTTGATTATCTTATATCCAGCAAGCCCTCTCCGCTGCTCGTCATCTTGACAATGTCGATCCCCCAAGACCCGTAGTAGTTGTGGTAGTCATCACACAAATACACTATCGCCGAAAAGTCTCCAAATCCACATATTAATATATCAATTATTCAAATTGATTGATTCCCGCATCCCAGTTTTCCCCGACCCTCCCTCTCTTCAGTACACATCATCCTGATAATGCCTAGTCCCTCTAATAACAGCCTTCTCTCTCATCCAGTTCCTTTTGCCTCCTTCAATCGCAGCGAATTTCGAACCAAGTTGCTCGGCTACCGCTGCTTTATTGGATTCGAATCTTTCACGGCTGTGAATGCGCCAGTCGACCTCCTCAGGAGAGGGCCTGAGAGCGAACTCGAATCAAAATCTGAAACTTGTTACCCGCAGTGGTGGAATATTTCTCAGTCCTGCTCGGTCGTTCAGTTGGCCTCCATTTTAGCCCATCGTTTAACAGCTCTCCTCTGAAAATTTCGTCGATTTTCCCCAAATTTTTCCGATTTTTCCAAAACTTTCCCCGTTTTTCCCAAGCTCATCACCTCGTCGGCAACCACGCCTCCAGAAACTCCTTAACAGTTTTATTAGATTGAACACGCGATTGCACCGCCGGCTTGGCCTTCTCTCCCCCTATATTCGTATGAGAGTCAAGGTACCGTGCCACAAACATAACCCGACTTGACAGGAAAAAAACTGACAATGGTCCATAAGATATTAATTCTATATATCAATATATAGCTTTTGCTATATAATATAATAACATCAACATACATAACATAGTCACACGTAAGCCCTCTTTATAAAGTACTAAAGGTGTGTATTTCACGCATTCCTATAAACATGTACTGCATGATCTCATCGGGGTCCTCGAGAGACCGCATTCAACTGTAAGTCACCTTGCGTCGAATCCTAGGTAATACGTAACGCCTCCCAGTCACGAGGGTAATACAGAGGAGCAATGCCGGCTTGGGTGACTTCCAGACCGAATCACTACTGCTGACTCAAACACCAAACTGAAGAACACTGTGAAACTTGATAAGGAACTATACCGCAGAAATGATACATGCCGAGATCACAACGGACGAACGCTTCCTTTAAGCTGGTGGAAACCTGGAAGAAATGGAGGCTTAACAAGATGGAAAGCTCCGATGCCGGGGGAATAATAAATGGTGAGCCACCCAAAGGGGATGTCCTTAGCAGTTTCGGCTGCTGGAAATCCTCAAGATCAAAATTCGTATTGTTCGTTCCGCGGTCGAAACGGTTTCCACCTTGCCCTTGCCGATGACGAAATTGAGATGTCGAGGACCATTGCAGAGGAGCTAGGAACGTTTAGCAGGATTACAGAGAGACAGTCCCAGAGGCTGCCACCATTTACTACCATCGAGATCCATGCCGAATTTCCTGAATTTCTTGTCATAGTAGGTGACATCATCCAACAGAGACACCTGAGGAGCACCTCACATGAGCCGTATTCCCCACAGACCAACCCCTCCGTGTCGAACAGCATGGCGGAATATCTTCATTATTTCCTTGCCCTTCTGAAGCGGCACCTGACATCAGCTTTGACCAGCGAATGAAGACGCTCTGACTACTTCCTGTCCCTCTCGACATTGCGGAAGGGGCTGAGGCTCCCTATTGGACGGGCAATGTGCCATTTGGACCAGAAGATGCTCTAGCCTGGTGTTCGGTATGTCATGGACGAATCTAAGTAAGCGAATTCAGACAAGTGGCCAACGGTATCCGACTAGCAGTTGGATATGACCGAGCGACTGGTAGATAAACGTAAATCACCGGTAGGAAGTACTTCATACTTGTACTGGATACTTCTTTCAGTTTGAAAAGTCTTCCATCTTTCCTTCCCTATATTACATCCATTTAAGCATGATAGCTCCCCTCCTCACAATGCCATCCGGCCACCTTAAAGATACACTCTCATTGACTCCTATTAACTGGCACATCTGATACCAACATTTCTCCACAAAACTGCCATACCTACCCCTAGAAACATCCCCGAGCCCGAGACCGAGAAAAATATATAAACTGGGGGAGACTCGGTGTCCGCTGCCGCACACGATGGATGGCCCATTAGGGCTTTTTTAAGCTGCGAGAGAAACTCCAGCGATGACGGGGACCAAACGCCGAACCTGACCAGATCGTATTGAGCGGCTTATTGAGGTGTTCGGGGCGCGAGATGAACTTGCTGGAAATTATCCTAGTATTTGGAAACCACTTAAATTGGTTTTTTACACAGACTTATCTGTACTTGCTGGTAAGAATGTTTCCAGGGAAATCTTTAAATGGTTCCACAGTGGAAGCATTTACCATTTACAGGATCCACTGGAACTTATTATTTATTAGTATTATAGATGCCTACAGTGGAACTTCCAGTTTAAGGGCCTACTTTCATTGCTCTGGCGGATGATTTGACGAGTCACCCGACTACTATGGAGAATGCTATAACCTTATAACATACGCTAGTAGAATCATAGATTGTCTTAAACAGCTGATATATTGCAAAACGACATAAGAGGAAGGAGGAAGACTCCCGTTAGAGCTCATGCCCCATGCCACGGCCCTCCAATCCATCTATTACCGTAATGCTATATAGACGTTCTCCTCGCAGTTTGATTTGCACACGAAAAACTTAGCAGCCTTCGGGTTAGCGTCGAACAGGTATGAATTGACGTATGAGAACTCCTCGGCAACAGTACTTGGCACAATCAATGAGACATCGCATCGACCAGAAGGCGAGCCGGAGCCGGTGGACGCCAGTGGTAATAAGGATTCCCGGAGCCGTTGGAGTCTAAGATACCGGAACCCTACCTGAATTCGACAGTAGAATGGAACGAGACAGAAGCTGCTACTCGACTAAGTCTCATTGTTGGAGCGGTCCCTTTACTGTCGGACTTCCCTGGTGATGTGTCGTCAGGTATCATCTACGATGGTTGGGATGTCGACAGGTTATAAGATGAAGGACGAAAAGACCCTGCATTATGGTTTGTAAATTCGACACGCTAAATACTGCTAGTGAGGGAATACGTTAAAACGCAACCGACAAGTGCTCCGAGAAACAGCATTAGGTAATGATATGGAAATATTACTACTCAAGCACGGACTGCCGAAGCGATTGAATACATTCACCATGACAGTTGAAGATGGCTCTGAGACGCCACTAAGTGGTGCAATACAGTGGGTACTGTGCTAATGTACCACTGGACCGTCAGAGATGAGAACCTCTCGACGAGAGGCTCTCGTCGATCGAGCTGTGGTTGATGAACCGAGGGGGTAGGCTACCCCCTCGGTTAATCCCCGGGTAGCCAGGCCCTCCGGTAGGAGCATACCGCGCGTATATGGAAAATTCCCGCTCGAAAGCAGGCGTGCGCGGGACATTGTTCCGCGACCGCAGCAAGGGAACTGCCATAACCGGCAAAATGTATTGAGATGCTTTAAGAAATCTTTTGTCGACTGTGTCTGTTTCAGTATTGAATCTCTATTTCGAGAAATGATGCCGATTTTCATCATGATGATTGCTGCCCTACTGACAGCTTGCAACGAAGGCCTGGTAGCTCCCACTCCTCCAGACTACTCCCGCAACACAAAGGCGGTCGAGGAAATGTCTAGGATGGAATTGGTGTGGGAGCTAATGCAGAAGCAGTTGGAACTGGATGAACTGCGGGAGAAATTCGAGGCCCTTGCTGGCTCTCGTAGTTCTCCAGAGGACAGTCCAGTTTCCTCTACGACTGCTTCTGCACCAGGCGCAGACGGCATGGAGCTCCGAGGAAGGTACTCTAGGTTGTGTTAGCGAGTTCTTGTCATCTATGGTATTCAGGTATTGCTCGTCGGCTTGGCCTGCTGCCGGAGCTCCAGTGGTCGCCATTGTGATGATATTGGCGCTCATTTAATATTATAATTAAGTTATTATTGCATGATGAGATTTTTTGTATATAATTAGACTCGAGTAGGCAGCGTTGTGTTACAGTGCTTCTATAGGTGGGCGGCCCACCGTGGGCCATAGACAAACGGCGATGTTAGTAGTCGAATGAAGACCCAGGCCCCAGGTCACCTTGGCCAGGTGTGAAATATACTGCCTCTACCGGCCATGGACCATCTATACGGCGAAACTATGTTCGATAGGCCGAACTATCGCGAGTAATTTCTTGGACGTCCACGGAGCCTCTACAACATGTTACTTTCGAGCAATGATCGCTTATCACGAAAAACCTAACTCGCAAGGAAATGGAGCAAATGATAAAGGTGACGGAGCTTCCGTGAAACCCAAACACATGCAGAACATCCTTCCACTTTTGTGAACCAAAGCTTAATATCGTAATATACTAGAAACTTTCGATTGTATCTTTAGGGAGACCATGTCTTCCCACAATTCAGATAACAACAGTACATAAACACAGTGAACATTAACAAGGATACACTTTAAATTACACAACTTTACTCAGCCTTGGAATCGTGACCTCTCTTGGCCATACCTTCCTCAACAGCCTTCCTAATTACTCCAATCACCGACTCGGGATCGTTGGTCCTAGAAAATGAATTTCAAATAGAATACCACAAAGCGACCAACTCTACCTGAACACGGCACTTCCAGCAACAATAACATTGGCACCAGCGTCACCGGCTACCACGGACGTTGTGGAATTGAGGCCACCATCAACCGTGATGTCTGAAGGGGACTCGAATGCTACTTAAAAGAAGTTCTCAAAGCTACCTAGGGAATGACCGTATCGGTCACGAGCTTCCTCGACCTTCCCCATCATATCAGGCATGAACTTTTGGCCACCGAATCCAGGCTCGACGGTCATAACCTGAAATAAAAAATAGCAAGACGTAGAAAGGCGCTAAAATCTCACGAGAAGATCATCAATCATAATCTCTTTGGCGTCATCTTTTCGTCCAATGTCAAGCACAGCCTGTACAGCGCTGAATGGCGTCTTCGGTTTAATAGCAATACCGACACGCATGCCTAAGGATTAACAATGAAAGGCAAACAATGGTGAGAACGCAACCTACCGTGCGCGCGGATGGCCTGGCAAACCTTCACGCATTCCTCGTGATCCTTGACAGCTTCAATATGGAAATCAACCTATCGTGAAGGCATTACAGCGAGGAAAGGAGCCTTACTATCGCACCTGGTTGCAGCCACACTTCTTCAGGTCTTCGATCCATTCCATGGGATTCGTCACCATTATGTGAGCGTCGAAAAACGGATGAGCATGGCCTGTCTGGGACTCTGAAAAATTGCAATATAAAAGTCGATATTTCCATCTATGTTACCTTGTTTCTTATAGTACTTATCGAGGCTCTCAACAACAGGGAAGCCGAACGACAGGTTCGGAACAAAGTGGCCGTCCATGAAATCTAGATGGAGCCAGTCTGCACCACCTTTAACGACCTCATCACAGTCCTTAGCGAGATTAGCAAAGTCAGCAGCGAGGACGCTGGGAGCAACAATAGCCTTGCAAGTTGATGACATTTTGGTAAATGATCTTTTCATACACTAATTTGAGGATCTAGCGACTGTGACAGAAATCACACAATAATGAGACAGTTAAGTCACATCGGAATGTCTACGCCAAGATACGTCCGCTTAGCACTTCCTAGCGGACCGGAGAAGTTCGGTTTATGAGGTAATGGTTAAGAGCTTAGGATAATCATTGGGGTTTTGTTGACCAAACCGACTAAGATTGGCATTTCGGAATATTAGGAAAATGCTAGAATTGATAAGAGTTCAAGAATCAGCGCCAGCATGCGAAATTGGCCGGGATTGGACGGTGGTAGAAAGAGTTTGGAATAGACCATAAAGAGTCGGGCTATTATTGTTGGTATGCAGTTTATTATTACCTTGTAGTAGTAGCCTTCGCCGCCCTGTCATCCTACTCGACGGATATAGCTAGAGGTGTCAGAAAGATACACCGTCCTGTGATAGTATGTAAAGACGCCACTGTTGGTCACAATTCGACATTTGATCCTATCAAGTATACTAGCGAGATTGAGAAGGTCGTCTTTGAGGCTCTTGGGGAGAGTAATACCACTTCACACTAGCTAGGTTGGAGTCATTCCGAATTGATTCTACCTTACATCTATTCCGGGTCGATTTTACCTTACATCTATTCCGGGTCGATTTTACCTTATCTATTCCGGGTCGATTTTACCTTATCTATTCCGGGTCGATTTTACCTTAATAAATCTATTCCGGGTCGATTTTACCTTAATAAATCTATTCCAGGTCGATTTTACCTTAATGAACCTATTCCGGGTCGATTTTACCTTAATGAACCTATTCCGGGTCGATTTTACCTTAATAAATCCATTCCGGTATATATTATTTATTATATAATATTATTTCACTTTGCTCAGTTTCGAATAGATTTAATCTTGTTAAATCATTCTCGAGTAGATTTCACCTTATTGAATAACTCAGTTTCGCATTGACTTTTCATCGTTAAATAAACCAGCCTAAAGTCCTAGTGTCGCATTCTGGAACCAATTGGCTGAACGTCGAGACTCTCTGACCAACCCATTACATGTCAAATGCTTTGTCTGCTCTTAAGGTAAGCCTTCGAGTCCCGGTACCATATCACCGTATATTGACGGCAGCAGCCAAGTTGACTCCCTATTCGCATCTAGCTCATCATTGGCGACACTCAGCAGCAACGGCAGCAGTACAGTCAGGAACTGCCTTGGTGTTTATATACTTACCAGTCATCTGGAAGACCAAGAAGATAGAAAGATACTCTTGAAGGTCGAATGAGCACCTCTATTCGGCGCATCATTTCAGATAGTTTAGGTTGTCCGAGCTCCCGACTATGAAGTTGATACCATTACGGCCACCGCTGAGGTCTACCCGAAGTTGCTGACCGATCCTCGATGCACGGTACCATGGTGCATTATCGATGTTATATGTGATGATTATGACTGTCATGATGATGTGGAGGATGATGACGATGAAGATGTGACGGCACCTGTGACAGCGTTTCATATACATGTATCGAGGTGATAGAGGGAGGGGCTTGGGTAGCTTTGAAGAAGGGGAAGAACACTCTTCAGGAAGTGCAAAGTATCAATAAAGCACTGAGAAATCTTAGTCGGGTAATTCGTCTTTTTGGTTAGGATCTTTCAACTTTGGTGTGATCCATTAATGCTCCTCACTAATGGAATCTAGGTCAAATCCTCGCGAAAGGATACGCGCATTTCGAAACTGCTGGTAGGAAAGTCTATCTCGAAAGAGAATACAAAGTAACCAGACTTTGGCGGACTAGTGGAGACCGAATTATTAGTTTGGTAGTCGACGGTATCTGCCTGAGCAGCGTTGTTTCTATGCAACGCGCGCTTCAATGACAGTCCCCAATGGAGACCCCCATGCGTTCGCGTAAACGCAAGTACCCCCATGCGGGTTCCGTAAAATCATTTTTGTTGTACGCAACTGTGAAATCGCCGTTGTGCCCATCTGTAAGTGTCATGCACTGCGATGGTACAAGTAAATTTTTCATGTGTTCTTCCACGGTAGGGGTAGAGCGGTTCAGTGTGTTTTCGGTATTACTCAATCCGCACAGGTTCGAATCCCAGTGCAGCGTACCTATGTCTGATCTTCTGATGAAGTGGTGGTTCCATACATCAGCCTTGGCGGACATAGCCCAGCTATGTGAAGTATTCGGTGCTTTCCTGGCAGCCTTCCACCATGATTATCCCAATCTAAATCACGGCGATATGAACCCTTCAAACGTTCTCGTTGGCGCTGCTACTGCTGCTGCTGCTTCGAAATCGGAGATGGTAGTCACGTGGGTGGGCTTTGGATCAAAGCCTTGGATACGCCCGATTCCGTAGACGTTTTAGGAAGTCTGATTCGCTTTACATTCGCACGGCTACTTTAATATGCAATATTTTTAACAACGATGAAGTGACCAATTTCGTTGTTGCTGAAGCTTCGAAGTAGTTCTTACTGTAAGGTGGACTCAACGCTGGTCGAGTAGTGTGGAATATGAATATCGTATCAGTCCGAGAGGGACATCGAGCATTCGCAGAAGAATGCATCTCACCCATTTTTTTTCACCTGGGAAGATTTTTTTGGGGAAAAAATTAAATGAAAAATTTCATCATATCCTCTCAATGTTGTATTCCCATTCCATGCTCGAAAAAAGCGATTCCCCTTCGAGGAAGGCTGAAGCCCGGCGCCTATACTGAAATCTGGGCATGGTACATGAGTATTAGTGATGTACCATAGATGTCAACTTCAACGCTTAACCCATACGGTGCTACCGTACAAACGCTGGCCGAGCTGATCGGAATGAGTGACGAAACTGTAATGATACTATCATCATAGACTTTAATTTCAATCGATACAGTCATGCTATTTTGCAAGTCTAATGTTATTATTCGTAAAATTCAATAAATTATATAAAGAGCAAACTTGCACAACGGTTTGGTTCACACTGTATGGGCCATTTAACGATTATTAATATTATTATAAGTAATGTAATATCAGTAGTGATGCCTATCATTATTAGTGTAGATCTATCGAGTCGTTTTAGTGCCTTCTCTTTCTTATGCAGGCCCAATCGTCGAGTGTTGGATATGAATTTGTACTAGTAGATTGTGGAGGTATGGACACCGATGAAAGTTCGGGAGGATGGGCAGGTGATGCTGACACATTTAGAAGATCATTGAAGGAAATGGGCATCTTGTATGGCAATCAATTTATCGCTTTAACGTGGGGATCATTTATGAAGGGATATCAGCAACAGCAGCAGCGACGTTAATGCATGGTATGATGGTGACAAGCGGAAGCTGGTCACTGGGTTTACTCCTTGCAAGCGTTGTGTTATAAGTGCTACGTGATTCTACAAAGGACAGGAAATGTCGGATGGTCATAGTAGTATTCTTTTTAATGGGGCCGACAATGAATGCAGATGATATGTTACTAGATGGGATGCTTTGTCCGATAAGTCAGCTGGTGATGAGGGATCCTGTCTGTAATAATAATAAGGGGATTTCGTTATACCACACTAGTGCATCTATAACGATCGTCCTCTGCTTCCTATGTCCCTTAACGATCTCCGAGGCTCCGTATGTTCCTGAGCAATCTCGAAGGGTCTATGATCTGGGTGTCAATAACTGCTCAACATACCAGAAAGTGTATGGTATGTCGAGCAGTAGAGTATATGACATCTACATAAATATAGTTTTTCGACTGCTAGATTATTACAGTCTGTCAATCCAATCTCAACGTATCTTTCTCTACAGTAAATTCTACATAGTGCGCTTACGCTCCACTGTACCGATTTTAGCAATTAGGGATGTCTCATCTTGGGAGGGAATCACACGTTCACTTGGCACTCTCGAGTAGTGCTTGAAGTAGCTTGAAGGCTTAGCGCCGCCGCCGATGATGATACAAACGGGCGGTCGAGCTGGTGGACTTAAAACACTGTGCGTCTAATGAGGAATGCGTATTGCTGCCATTTGTAGACATGTGGTTGCAGATGAAATAAGTCTCCAAATTGGAGACTCCAATACGTGCAATGAATACGTACTTACTTTCGGAATTAGCATTCGTTCATTCACATATAGTAGGATGGTATACACCGTAGGTACAGTGGATGGTCATTCGTATGAGAGGTCAGCAATCGAAGCATGGTTTAATAATCAACATGCAGCTGGTTTAAGATACTCAAGTCCGATGACAGGGGAAGCATTGCCCACACCGACTCTTATACCTAATATCACTCTAAAACGTAATGGGTATCTTTGCGCACTAGAAATATTTCTGCTGCGGTCCTCAGGGGTAATTGATGATTTTTTGGATAAAAATCCGGAAGTTGAAAGGCTGATGGACTCGACTGCATCAGCGCCCCCAATGTACATGCAGGATGTAAAACGGACTGGATAATTTTGAGGCGCGTGAGAAATGTGTTTAGGCATTACCGGCAGCCGTAAGCAGTCACCCGGCCTCAGTATCATATCCTCATATCTCCCGGCGAACCAGTGGCTTTCTATACGGTAAGTTGGCAGAGTACTGGTAGATGCAAAAATTTGCGGAAAATCCCCAATGTGCGGCCTGGACCGAACCGCTTAGGCAGCCTTCGTTGGAGGGGAGTCTAGGTGTCCTCCGACCTTCTTTGGAGATCTCCTAACCTTTCAGATATGCGTACATTATCCTTTGCCGACGTCCCTCTAGGAAATCTAATTGAACTATATAACAATAAGAAGACTGCTAGGCGATGTGGGACATCAGTTTTAAATGATTGGTTGGAATCAGTAAGAGAAGGGGATATGATTCAGTCTATTATGTTCAAATTTTGTGCCACAAATATTAATATACTACTTCAAAGCACTTTACGCACCGCTGCCAATTGGAGTTTTGGTAAAGCGTGCGCTTTGCTCGTAATGAGCGGCTGATGTCTCCGGGGCCTTTCCCAACGAATCGATGGTAGCGAGACTGATTGTCTGAGCAGCACCGATACACGGAGTCTTCGGTCGATCCCGGTAGAATTGACAACGCAAATCAGGCGCTTTCGTAGAAAATACTCGTTCAACGATCATTTGCAGTATCGGGGCATCCATAATAGAACGAAGAGATCATAGCAGGCTTTGATATCTACGGTTTAAGAACCCATAGGTGACCGAGAGTCTCTACGAGGAGGTCCCGCTGACTGGAGATTATTGAAGTACAGATTATTTATTCCAGGAAAAACAGCATAATAAGTAGCCAAAAAGTACCGCTTTACCAGAATTGGATATCGCCAGAAAAAGATCTTTCGAACTACTCGCTCTCAACAGTTACATCTGAACTGGTTGACGCATCTTGCGACAAGCTGATAGCAGTATCCGTAGTAGCAGTCGCACCAAGCATTCCCCTTGTTGCAATTCTCGTGGGCTTTCTGGGTACAGTACTGATCAGCTTTGGCTTGTCTACCGCCTCCTTCCGCTAACCAGACCATAATAGTCATCAAGATAAGGATCGGACGGAATACCATCATTAACGTTTGTCGATTGTTGGTATGGGTGACAGAGCCCGAATGCGACAGCAAAGGGTTTCACGCCGGTCACGTCTCGGTGGGTGACCTATTCTGGATCAGGTCTTCCGAGCGGCGGCGAGTGTCGGAAAATCGTGTGTATATCAGTTATACCATTCTGCCAGCTCGACGGCGCCGGTATGAGCGGAGGTTGCAACGCGAGACGAACCAAGGGCGTGTCGCACAAGGCGTCGAGCAGCAAATAAAGTGTTGTGTATGGCTGCTGCCTTGACAAGGGAGACACGTGATTTTCGCATTCTCAAGTCTGTAAAGTACAAGAGTAATTGATTGGAGATTGCTGACAATAACAGACAGCATTTGACGGTGCTAGTCGATAGTTGGTCTGTGCATTCCCACTTCATGGGCTCCTGTCCGGACTAGATCAGTTCATGGAAAGGAGAGTTCAGCGGAGGCAGACTCTTACTAGCAGTACGTCAGCCCAAATCTAATCATGACTAATCATAAAGCTTCAACGCTGCTACTACGAATCAGACCAACGGCTTAATATGGCATCTCACTTCAACGCGGTCAATTCCGAAGGAGATGGTATATGTACAAGCGCAGAGACAGCGCATTCGAGTTGTTTTGTCTTAGTGCGACGCTTGCGATCTTTTCAATTATTGGTATGTGAATTATTAGCATACCTTGGGCGGGCAGTAGACTCCATATGATACGTAGCCCACGTACGCCAATGGTTCCCTGCACGCAGGGCCGGGGTGCGCTCCCTCGGGAACCCCTCACCTTGAACACCAGGAGGCTTGGTAGCCTAGTCTATAGGTTTTGGCAAAGCAGCCAGTCGGGCTCTAGGTGGGTCTTGACTGGCCACCACTGAACTCGGACTTGAAGGTTTCAGAATACAGAGCGTGGCTAATCTAATGCAGCTGTAACATTGCGGTTTATTTTTCTCGTCTCCAGATGTGCCCGTTCGACAGCACGCACAATACGATTGCTGTACAGTGATCGAATATAATCAGTCAACTGCAGGTGTGTGGTGAAGTTTCCTAAGGCTCAGCCAAGGCAGAGTAGAGTTGAATCTGATATCTCAAAAGACGTTGTTCAGCACGGCCAAAAGCACGGATGAAAACGTCGTCCAGTTAACATACTTGAATAGTGTATCCGCCGCGTGATCGGTGTTTGAGCAAACCGCTCCGGCTTCATGGGAGATATTGTTGCACAACCTGTGCAAGTCTGAGCTACTCTCATTTCAGAGTTACTTCCATCATCCAGGAGCGCACAAGTTGTGCGGCACAACAGAAGGGACACTTTTTGTGTCTTCTTCTTTAATCTCGTTCTGACGAAAGCCCAGAGTTCCTTCGCATACTGCACTGAACGGGTCAACAGTCGAGAAAGCTGTTACCTAGGAAATCCTCAAGTTTTGGGAACAAGACATCTCATTTTCAGGCTTACCGAACATTATGTAAAATCTGAACACATCATCCGGGGTGTGGTATGATAGCTCGCGCTCCTCTCGTACATTGATAAATGTCGTCATACCTCGTCCAGTGTTGCGTATGCATTCGCATGCTCGATATCTCGAGTCTCGCATTAACGACTGGATCTTCTAGACTTTCTAAGACTTCGAAGCAGAACATCAATGAAACTCATTTGGTTCTTGATAGTTATGCAAGTGGACCTAGTTTCAGCTACTCTTTTTCTCAGAAGATTTTTCGCGCCGCCACAAGTGGCCACATTTTCGTGCCTTTTCAGATTGTGTTTTGTTCGTTTCCGTTGAGCATTAACGGTTATAATAGGAGTGTAGAATATCGCATCGACAAGACCATAACAGGATGGGGAGGTACCGCACTCCGTCACCAGTATGTCGCTCCGGTGACTACTCTCTCAACCTTCTGATTTGATTTCTTACCAATTCTCTATTCGACATAGTTTTTCCATATCCTTCCTTTACCCTTTTACTCTTGGAATTGATTCCAGATCATTCTCTAAATTCTTCTTCATCCACCGTCATCGACCTTTCACCTTACCTCTCTGACAGACGCCGTTAATACTATTCGGTTTATCACCTGTGGATAACGTAGTTCGTCGGCCTATGCACCAGATGACATGCGTCAGCTGGGCTCTTAAAAAGAATTGGAGGATCTTGTATAATATGCTATCGTGTTAAGTTATGTTCCCTTCGAAGTTTTGCTCTCACGCTCCTAAGGCTTTTCCGACTTGCCTTTATTCGGATTGTTGCCGCCGTTGCTGTTGTATCGTTGCAGCGATCCTATAGTGGACAAGCTTAGCATCTTACAAATGCGCGTATGTCCTTTACCAGGGATCGAACCTGCGCCATATATTTGCCCGCTTCAGGCATTCACATCGGCGTTACACCAGATGACCCTAAGCTCCTCGCCAAGTCATCTAACTTGAGCACTTATCTCGAGGAGCATTCGTGGTAGGCTTCGACATTCCACGGCAGCAATCAATCCCTCGCTTGAAATATCTAGCCTGTTGTGAAATCTCGGTCTACTCCGTTTGGCCTCTGGTTGATATTCTGTCTAACTCAATGCCGATGCTCTATTGTTGGTATTATCCATTCTTGGTGGTGTCGTAACTGGCTCCCTCACCCACGTACGCGTTCATTATCATCCAGGCTTTTGGAATTTACTTTAGCCACATTATGTGATTGAACCAAAACTCGGAAGCCGGTGAGCCACGTGACATGATCGGCCCTTGGTGGCCTAGTACTCCACTACAGTTGTAGTAGTGAGGTTGCTGTGAGCAGTGACGCAGTATACAAGTTCGCAGCAGTGTTCATGGTTATAAGATTGGTATTTGGAAATTGCTTCCAAGACGGCCTTCATTCTTAAGTGCTTCAGGTGGGTGGACTCCAGCGGTTGGTTACACATTCCCGATGAAGGCGCCAGTTTGTGCGGTTGGTCATCGGGTGACCTTAAGGCTGGAGACTTGGTAAGGTCCGCGGATCTTCCATCACCGTCAGTCTTCATCCGCAGGTAGCTTTAACCTGCCCAGAAGATGGCACGCTATGTGTTTACGTAAACGGTCGAAGAAAGGTCCAGGTAAGCCTGGTTGGCGTGAGATGGTCCTCTTTTACGGTCCAAACGTCGGAAAGTTTGTTTCGGTCGGCGGTGATGGTTGTCGTACAAACTGCCGGGTACGGAAATGGTACAAGCTCTCGTCTTTGCCGATCTTTGTATAGCGTAAAATAGATTCTAGTTGATATACTGTATCTTGTCGAATGGAAGTATACTTTGTGAATCAGTAAAATACGATGTGTGTTACATATTGTTAAGAAGGCGCAACATATAAACATATTACTATCGCCGTGCTCTGCACTGTCTCGTTAGGGATAGCGTAGTCGTCGTAAGGCAACAATTATGGGTTGGGCGCATAGTTAGTCAGAGAGGGTAGGGCAGTGTTATTAATGAATAAAATATCACGAGTAGAGAAAGCTAGCAATACGATGGTACGACAATTGTGGGATACACAGGAATTGTGTGAGTTATATAATGCGCCTCTCCTTGATGTAAATGTGCCAGCGCACTGAGCTTTGCACGTTGATATGGATCTGCAGTTCCTAGGCATCACTAGCCTTTGTAGCGCGTCCGGCCGGGGGGGGGTAATCAGAAGTCGCGCCACACATGATTGGCATGAGGATCAGAGACTCTCGGCTCATCTCCAGATGTGTCTCTCGTGGCTCAGGGCCGAGAAGCTCGGATACCGTCCGGCAAGAAATCTAAACCTCTTTATGGCTTCATCGCCCTTACAGGCAACGTGACGGAGGTGTCGCTGGTGGAGGGGTCTATGGCTCGAGACTATCTATGATTTCATAATCTACTGTTTGGTTCAATAACCTTTTTCTGGTGAGCTCTTTGCAGTTTTTGCCCTTTTAACCGAACGATTATGTTGAATCTTCAAGAAGCCGAGCGAGCGTCTTTAATACGAATGTTGAACCTGTCCGTTGGACCGAATGACACCGGTAAGGAAGTCTTCCGCGATACTCGCAAAACTAGTGGCTCCCACTCGTTTGCCAGGCGAGATTATTGAAGATATTTTATGAAACATGTGCATTCGTATGCGCACATTCAACATCCCCGTATTTCTCTCTTTGTTTTTCTGTCGTTCTCTGGACGCGTGTGTCTCAGGACGAGGAGCCGAGCCGCTGTCGGAGGCCAGTACACAGTGGAAGGTTCTGGTATATGACAAAAGCGGGAAGAATATCATTGCACCGCTTCTTAAAATAGGCAAGCGAGAGCCCAGGGAAATGTTAGGTTTTTCATGCCGTTTTAGGAGCTCTTCGTCACCACGGTGTCACCCTTTATCTCCAGTTGGAAGACAACCGGCAGGCAGTGCCGAATGTGAGCCGACGGGGAGCCTTGCTGGTCTACACGTCTTGAAGGAAGTTTTGGATGACTGTGTTCCACGCAACATTATCAGTCTTGTGAAATGCTTATAGGGAAATTTTCCGGATCGTCGCTCTAGGAACGCTCTGGGGACTCTGTAGTCTATAAGTAGCTTCTATCTAGGTCGTGCATTAGTTACTTTACTTTCTTGGGTTTTGGGATTGAATTTCGAAAGTTTCGAGCGAAAATGCCCGTCTCAGTGGCACTGAGAATTTTCGGCCAACAGTGATACAAGTTGCAATCATCTTTGCCCCAAGGAATTTCCGACGTCGCTGGAAAGACTGTTGTAGGTACCAGTGGTGTACTTTATGGATCCAACGAGGGAGAACATCGACCGTGTAGCTGTGGATTGCTGCGACAGGAAGCTTTATGATCAGGTAGGCTTCAACGCACCCGGGTTCAATTCCTGGTTACGGTATTTTAGGTTTATATCAATTTCACTTCGCGAGTCTCGGACGAATTGTTGCAGTACATGGCGAAATGTATGGTCGAGAAGTCCAAGGGAAAGTAAGCTCGTCATAGGAAGTTTTTCCACTCGAAAATTCCATTACGAGTGTCATGCAGCAGGGAATCTAGGAACCATAGTCGTTTGGTTCGTTCTATTTAGTCCCACTAACATAAGCCGAGTTGCAAAGGTCGTCGACCGTTACTGCGCATTCATCGCCCTTTCACCCTCAACCTTCTCGCTTAACATGCCGGGGGTAAGAAGCTAACCTATTTTGTATCTTTAGATTGAACCTTTGTGATACTTTGCAGGTTTATACGCAACTTCATTCTCGCCGTGTAACCGATGCAGCAATTGAAGGATGCGTCGATCATATAGTTAACGGTCTACTGAGCATGCTAGTGACAATTAGACAGGCAAGTTAGCCTAGAGGTCAGGTTCCTCATTCTCTATCGAAAGGTCGTTGGTTCTAACCCCACCACGGCTATTTACAGATACCAATTATCAGAGCACCACCGGAGTCTCAATCAGGCCCGAGCACCATGGTGGCTGAGAGGCTTCACGCTCGGCTCATGGAAATGCTGCGAAACGGCAACGCTCAGGTAGCCTTTTTGCGCTCCTTCATCTCGACTTACTCCCCGCCTTCCCAGACACAGGAGCTCTTCAGCAATGCCACTGGAGTTGAGAGGCCCCTCCTCATTATATTAGATAGAGATATGGACCTGGCAACTATGCTGCATCACACATGGACCTATCAGGTGGGGACTGTTGCTGTCTTTGGTCTCTATCAGGAATGATCAGGCGTTGGCACATGACCTCTTTGACCTCAACCTCAATACTGTTAAGATTCCCGCTGATGATGATGCCAGTCAGAGCAGCGGAGCGCAAGGAGTAGGATGTCAGCGTGGGTTTGTCGGTTTGATAGTTGCATGCTTCGCTCCGCCCTATTCTAGTTTTTTGTAGGTCGGTGGAGCGCACAAGACTTATGATCTGGACTCGTCTGATACCTTCTTCGTGGACCATGCTAGCATGCCGTTCCCCGCAGTGGCAAGTGACGTCAGCACACAGGTAGGAATATCCTAATCGATCGCGTGATCGATATATCACTCTTCTCAGTTGCAAGAGTATAATAAGAAATTGCAGGATATGCGGTCAAAAGACGGAGGGACTGGGTTAGGCGGAGCGAAGCGTGTCATGTTTTACGGATTTCGCCCTCTCTCAGGAAGCTTTCGTCCGCCATCAATGCCTTGCCTCAAATGACCGAGATGAAGCGATCGTTGGATGAGCATACAAACATTGCCAGTGCGATGTTGAAGGAGATACAGCAGAGGGAAATAAACAAGTAGACAGATAATTATGATCACCCGAGACTTGAGGATTCAGATACTACGAGACGGAGTCTGAGTTCGGGTCGCAGGGCAGAACGGCAGGAATGACGGCACTGATGGAGAGGCTGAGCCCCGATAGCAAAGGCACACCTACCGGTAAGGAGTGTCCCGAATCTGGCCGCGGACCTATCGATTGGTTTTGTTAGATAAACTGCGAGCGGCTTTAGTTTTTGTGCTGAGGAAACCAACTTTGACGTCCGATCAGGTCGATGGCATTTGTCACCGTCTTACGGAAGTCGGAGCTGACCCCGCAGCGATACAGTTCATTCGGGTAACATTTGTGGAGAACTCACTCTCTCTCCCAGTTGTCCTATTCAGAATCTGCAATCGATGCGTCAGCTGACACTGGATACAACCGTGCTAGGCGACGGGCAGGGAGATAAGCAACAGAGCGACTATCAGCAGCAGCAGGCTTCGTCAACTGAGTGAGCGTGTGATTCCCGCGGGCATTCACGTTTGTCACTTTCAGCGTCACCAGCGGCTTCGCCATGTTTGCCAATAAGTTCGCTAGTCAAATGCAACAGCATGGAGAGGGTCTGCTCACAGGTATCTCAATGATTGTTAGTATTGCTGATTTCTTACGTTGTAGGACTGAAGAATTTGAAGAACCTTTTGCCGATGGGAGAAGATACACTCATAACGAAGATCGTGTCAGAGCTGATGGAGCAGAACGAGAGCTCTACCAACAAGCTGACCGAAAGTTACGAATACTTCGATCCACGTGCCAGCACTGTAAGTCATTAAAGTAAGTTTGAATGCATCTTTTCATCAGCTTGCCGGCGAGTCTCGAAGCCATCGTATTCCTCGTGTTAGAGGATCATTCCACCAAGCCATAGTGTTTATGGTTGGTGGGGGCAACTATGTAGAGCAACACACTCTTACCGAGTGGGCAAGCTCTAACAAATCACGGGATACTGCTGGCCATACGAAGTAGGCTAATCAACTGTTATGCATCACAGAGTTCGGTATCGCAGGTCTGTAATGTATGGAGCGACAGACTTCGTGTCACCATCTGCCTTTTGCGGAGAGCTTGAGACCCTGGGAAACGAGAAGTAGCTCTGTGCTAGTAGTTTTACCATCGAAAGATGTTGCGTTATTACTACTGATATTATCCACTTGCTTCAATTTCAATAAAGTGGTGTCTTGCGTACATAGTTATATTGTGGACGTAACCGTACGAGGGTAAGGTTACCTTATTATCACTAACGATGATGAAACTCGGGTAACGCCAAGGCGCCAAGGTCTCAACGTGTATACGTCCAAGTGGTAAGTGCTACGATCCTGCACAATACTAAAAGTAACACAGTCCAGAGGAGCCTGTTTTATTAACCTACTCTAAACGAGCCTACCTCGGACAAGGACGGAATACAATGTAACCGTAGACGCTTCCATAAGAGAGTGCGATAATCACTTGAGATTTATCAATGCAAGCTAGGCCCGGGCCCTGGTCGTAGCGGGTCGACTGGGGAGGGTAGCTCACCTCCTGTCAACTCGCAACTCCCGTCATATGATTCCTTAGGTCACAGGGAGTCATACCGTGAGATCAGATGTGGCCCAGGACAAATGCATTCGATCCACAAACATATGTTGTAGTTCAAAATTTGCGACTCGGCATAAGAAGCATTTTTTCATCCCCGAGCAACACGTTTCTACAAGGCTAGATGAGTCCTCGGCCACGCCATGCATCTACCTCATAGAAATGCTGTTGATGAACAAAGATTTACATTCTAAAATAGTCGAGACCACACAGAGCTTCTTCTCGGACTTTTCAACTCAACTCCGGCGCCTTTGTAGAAAAGGGTGCTCTGAGCACCGCGCTCAACGATTGGCAAGAACATCGGAGCATTCAATGTGTATCTCAAAAGTTTCGAGTCAAAACTCGTATGGAACCAGAACTAGTAGGGAGTTGAGGCCATGAGGCTGGCTAGCCTTACCAAAGGAATGTTGATAATCAGCCACTGATTGAATACTGTTCAGCATCCCCCGATGAGAATATTAGGCCCGCCTTCCCTCACAGTCACACGGCAATTGCTCGACGCAGGAGTTTTTGTAAAAGTACTGATAACACCTCTTGGTGACGCAGTTACATCTCGCTGGCTTCACGGAACAAGTAGCCCAAGACGATTTGGTACAGACGAAATTAGCTTCACCTTGCTTATCGTTCCCTTCAGCCGACCAAATCATAATCGTGATTAAGGTAAAGATGAAATGAAATAATATCATGGGCATTGTCTCAACTGTTGATAGAGGTGAAACTAAACCATCGAAAGGGTCCAGGAGCGGTCACGTGACGGCGTGACGGTCACGAGCAAATGTTGGACCGAGTTGGACACGGGTCAGGTGAGCAAAGCCGGTCCTGGTTGATAATACAAACTAGTGTATAAATCCCAGTGGTGAGGGTCTAGGGAAATACAACTGATACGAGTTTTAAGGATGGGTAGGAATTCCGGAGCAGTTATTGACTGCCAGTTAAATCTGATCACCCGGAGTCAGGGAAGTCCAGGACTCGCAGACGAATGTGTTCTGCTCGCTCCTACGTCGAGCTACTGAGCAATGTGATAGAGTCAGACTGGAAGATTCTACAAAGGTAGGATTTAGAAGCTACAGCAGCAGCCATTCTGGGAAAACGTGAATAATCGAACAACCAGCAGAGCCCGGGAGACTCGAAGGCTCAGTGGATCCTCTAAAGTGTGAAGATCCGCACTGTCTCTCCTGGTGACTTGCCGGGAGAGCGTCAGTGGGAGTTGCAAGGTCAAACAGGGAAACTAAAACCGATAAACTGGATTGGGGGCGAAATCCTGCGTGGGTTAATTGAGCCTTTCTGGCCTGCGGGCTGCAGACTACAGCCTACGGACGTGAGAACCTCCAGCTCGCTATTATCTATATGAGCTCAACGGGAGGGTGCACCGTGGAACACTTTTCCCGTCATTTTGTAATTCTATCATGTAAACTCACCATCTACTATTTTCCTGCAGGGATGTCGCAGACGGAGATATCTAGCTGAACATATACTTCAGAATGTTGAGCGTCAAGCTTCGAAGGCTGTGAGTCTGGTCCCCCGACTACATACATTGGGGCCCGTGTTCGTTACCATTGTTACAAATAATGTTATGTTGATAAGCCCCAGTATCGACTGGGCCCATCGATTGAGTTGTGTCTCCACTAATTTTCTTCTATCTGCTCCATTATGAAGCCCTCAAACCAATCTTGGAATGATGGGTATTGAAGGTCAATAACCCTGATAATCAGGGCCTGATCGGGCGCGTATGGTACGATGGTACTTTGACCGGCAAGTTGCCGGCGGCAACTGCGCATTGTAATATAAAGATAACGCGTTCTGAATATACTAGTTTCGGCAAGACTGCTTCTGCAAAGCCGACGAGAGTCGAAGGTATAATTCAGATACCAAAGGGTGCACTCTATTCGGAGCAGCCTGCTTCGGACAGAATCTGCCCTGCTTCAAGCGGGGCCCACTCATACTCCCATCACTGGTATCTTCCTTACTCGAAGGGCCTTGGTCCTGGTTGCGAATAGAAGAAGAAGATTGTGGCATCAGTAGGCCTCTATGAATCAGTCCTGCCTACCAATGAATTTGCACGATTGCAATGCAGAGCAGCAGTGGAATGCATGCTGCATATAGCGCTACGCCCTTGTGAGACATTTTCTGATTTCTCGCGTAATGCACCTACGAAATTCAAAACACCTCACTACGGCGTAGCGACTATGCAACGGGTCTAAACTACGCAATAGTGTTTTTTTATTCACAGTGTGAGTCTCACACAAATGCACGAGGTGCAGTGAAAGTATCGCACAACGCTCGATCCACATCTTTTACTGCGTAGATTGCTGCACTGCTCGCATTGCGGGCATATTTTCAATTTTATGGCAAAATTTTTCTCCGTTAGGGGTGGCGAATAGTAGCTTTCGTCGGAAGTTTCCCGGTAAAACAGTAGCGAATAGAGTTAGTGGAGTTACTCCACTTGAGTAGTATGAATTCGCAACCACAGACATCACAAGCTAGTTTGTGTCCCCCCTGAACCCCCCTGTCAACTGAAACTTCAAACCCAGATCCACCCTAGTGGTTTCAGCTACCAGTAACTAGAGTGGCAATAGGAATAACCAGGTTCAAGAGTCTCTACCATAGTCGTTCAACAATATCACGTTGTTGATCGGGAGTGTTGGGTGAGGACTATCCACCCGCCCGCTTGCGGCCAGCAGTGCAACGCACTCTCGGTGAAGGCTATGAATGGATAATCACATTATCCTCCCTCACAGTTCATCTCAGGAGGTAATGTCTCCCCATCAACAACAAAAAAAACAAACACGCGAGACCGTGGTAGAACGAATGTCCCGAGGCGATTCGGGCCTGCGATGCTACCACAGGGCGACGGTTTCGTGTGAAATCCCGCGCGCCACACTCCCTCGCGACGATGACCGCTCCCTTGAACTTGTTCTCAATTCTTGATAACTACCCTCTTGAAAACCCAGTGGTACCCGACTATTTATATCCATATGACATGGCAGAGTGGTGACCGAGCATGCCTCGCCGTAATACAATACATTGTGTTGTGACTCATTGCCGATGAGACGTCTTCATGGTCGCACAAAGAGGTAACCTGTCTTACAATCTGAGGTTCCAGCAACAGTGTTGCATCATCAGTACCAAACAAAAGAAGAAACAGACGTAGCCCCGCGACCTACGGACGACATTTATTTACAACTGGTGGAACTACTAAAGGCAGTCTTCAGTAAAACCTTCACTTTGTAATAGCAAGTTACACAGGCCGGTGAAACTATCTATGTGGTAGACAGTTCCCGGCGCGTCGCTGCACCGCTCCATGTGAGCGATACCGGCGCTGTCATAGCGCGGGCCTTGTACTATAGTTTATCGAATAGTACTTAGTTAACCCTAATAATGTTCAAAGGCAGCACTCTCATCATTTGTACTATTATCGCACTCATCGCGTCTGATGGTATCCCAGATGAACCATCTTCTCTGAGGAAGCTAGCTAACCCGTGTTCAGGTTGTAAACAAACTTGCCAGTGTTATCCTAGTCCTCGATCGATTCCCTATTGTTGGTGCCCCTGACTGATAGTGGTGACTACAATATATAAAGCAGGTGCTACTCCTCTGCATTCAGAATGATCATTCTGATTCCATCTATTAAACCAGTAGCTACCAATACCTCTATTGTTGCTGTTTTTCAGACCAGCTAGCATAGTGTCGACTGTTTAAAACCCACATGAGAGGCGGTGCTCTTCTAAATTAGAAGTTATAATGCTTGGCTGAGCCAGCTGGCTCGCAGTGGGCTTTTAGTTCGAATCTCATTGTTGCGTTGTCCTTTCGGTTGACTAACATACACGACGAATAGAGCAATACCCGTTCTCCTGACTTTAGAATCTGGTGCCAGCATGGCTCAGAACTCACATTAGCTCTTATCCTGTGGCGGTTAACAAGCCCAGAGAGAGCTAACAATACTCATCATTCGTTTGTCGAATTCCTCCGAGACTTGAGGTTAGTCTCATCTCGAGAAATCTCATTAATGTACTTAATAGTGTCTCCATCCTTCCATTGACATTCCTGCCATTCGCCTGCGGAAGGAATCGGCTACTTCCGTACCATGGCCCGATCGGAGAAAGAGGTTTGGAAGTCAAACTTGCAAAGGCCGTCGTAGGCGCTACTTTGGTGATAAGCTAGTCGACGGTCAGCTCGCAGGTCGGTGAGTGCGCTAATGCTAATGCGCATCCATCCATCTTCTCGAGGAACCGTCGGAGCTTTGCGGTGAGTAGTACTGCGCTTGAAGGGAGACGTTGGAGCCGCGAACCGTAACAGTATTTCCTTTAATATCTCGAATTGACTCGAGCGCAACACACTGATCGCATACTGAATACGGTGGTGATGATGATGAAGTAGCGCAGCCATACAAACACACTTCAGGAGTGTGGCAATCAAAAAATACAGAGGGCCGAGCACCCTTCCACGGTCGACCCCAGCTTCACGCCAAGAGATCATCGTCGTTGAAGCCCTCCAAAGCCGGGTTTAGATTGCTGATAAGGCCGCAATCCCACACCATTTTGCGGAGGAGTATTAGGCTGCTGATGCTGCTGCCAGCGAGCCTGCTGCTGCTGAGGAGCTGAGTAAACCTGCTGTGCTGGTCGAGCACCCCATCCTTGTTGTTGGGTATTTCTAGGGCCTCCAATACTAGTAGGATAAGGGGAGTTATGCTGTGGTGCAGGGAAACTGCCACCGCTGCTGCTGCTTGTATACGGTGATTGCTGTTGCTGAGGCTGCTGCTGCTGTTCAACATAGTTCCACGAACTGCTGCTCTTTGCCCAACTTCCTCGCGAATTCGCAGCACTCGAGTATCCGCTGCTCTGAGCTGATCGACCGCCGTATGCCGGTGCACTGCTGCCACCAGGTTGCGGCTGCGAAGGTTGTCCTTGGACGTTCCCAACCTGTCCCGCGCTATACTGCTTATCCGCAGCAGGCCGTGGCGCACCAGGGAAGGGACTCGAAGGTTCGGAATTGAGGATGCTGTCAAAGTCCAAAGCTTCCCCATTTGCATTTCCGCCGAAGATCGCCGCTGTGCTGATCTCATCATCCTCGAATAGAGTTGCCACTCCGGTGGCCCGTCGAGTGAAACTCGTATCGCCGGCATCAGCGGTGCCCTTGTTTTGCTTCGCTCCGCTTTTGATTGAATCTGACCGGCCTTCTTTACCACCTGCTGTCACCGGTGAGAAGCTCACGGACGATCCCTGAAAGAACGGAGCCTGGCACAAGTGCGGGATGACCGAGCTTCAAGTAGAGCTCAGAAGTGAATCCATATGATTCGAAATAGTACATTTCGAAAACACACAAATGCATTTTATCAACGACGAATAGCATATCCTACCTGAGCGTTCTTGGGATGAGAGCTATCTGCATCAGGAGTGCTGATGGCAAAAACCGCGGCATTCCCCGTATTCGAAATACCGTGTCCCGTCACCGGTGATGCTGCAGCGTCACCCTGATCAACGTTCAACTGTCGGCCGACGACGGAAAACTGTGACCTACCCAAAAATCATCGGGAGGGGTTTGGCGCCCCGCAACGTCTGGCTTCTGCCCTGCAATCGGTGACGCTTCGGCTGACTTCGACGCCTAAAAGATTCAATCACTTTCAATTAAAACGAATGAGTTCTGTTAGCCTTTATTCTCGAAGATCAACTTACGAGGTCGGACCGACTCATAGACCAGCTAGCGAGGAAAATTGGTACCCAAAGCCGGACGCGATGAAGGGTGATATACCGCTAAGTGAGACTCGAATCAAAGCGAAGCAGCTTGAGTCCAGAAGGAACCTCTCCTTGTATTTCCCCTCTCACTCGGAACTTAGTTCCTTTCGAGCTTTACTTTTAAAGCTTTTTTCAAAGTTCACAAGAAAATCAAGTGTGACACTTAAGTTTCCCTCAGGAACACATTTAGCTGCTGAATGTGTTCCGCCGTTTCCGTGAGGATGAACGAGTCTCCGCCCAGCGGTGAGTTAACAAAACTATCAGCGATTTGGTCGGCAAGATTCATTTGCTATACCTTTCAAAAATCTATTTCCCGAAAACGACTTCCTTATTAGCTAAATTGATGGCCTTAAGCGGGAGACAGATTTCTGGAAGGTATTATACCATCATCAACGCACTATTTACCACACAAACCACTCCCAAGCCTACAGAGATTCCGACCCACTAACAAACCTACGGCAGCTAGCTTGGCTTCGCTTGAATGCTTTTTCAAAGTATCCTCGTTCGACACCTCTGCTGTTCTAACGTCATCTGTGATGCCTTCATCGGCGACTTCGCAACTGTCACTAGAGAAATTGGACGGCTTGCGAGGAGCTGCGAGCAAGGAAGAAGTCTGAAAACCAAGCAACGAGTCCAAAATCGAGATTCCTGAGCTCGCCACCTCCAGTGACTCGGATGCCACGGTGGGAGCCGGTGCAGGCAGCGACGCTTCTGGCGGCTCGGGGGTACGAACTGTGACAGTAGAGGAAGGTGGAAGAGGCGGTCGGTCTGAAAGGACCATAAGTTGCTCATAGCGCAGCTTTGGGATATTTCTTAATGGACACACGACCAGGAAATCAACGGCATCCATTACCGATATCCGCTCCAGCATAGCGTCTGTAAGTCTACAGCGTTCCTAGTCGAGGAACTTTTGGGGAATTTGAAAATCGCAGGTGGTACGAGAATGAGCCGCTGGAAGCCACGGACCCCTCTCCCGTCCCCCTTTCTTTGTGAACTAGAGCAAGCACGGACAGTTCGATTTACATCTCGCACCATAGCAATTCGGGTCCCCTACGATCTTGCTCGGCCGACAACCAATCCGGACTTCAGTGAAAATATGAAGTAATATTAGTAATTAATAGTAGTAGTATAAAGTGATATAATTTATAATATAAATATAAAATATGGTTGTCCGCTCAATTTTCGTTGATGACCAAGATTGATGCAAGCAGCGTGGCGGAGGTTCATTCTCACCAATCGAAAAATGCCGATAAACCAGCCGATCAGCGTCCCGTTCCCGCAGTCGCGTTATTCACCCACCAGCATTAATCTTCTCCATCTCCGCCAGCTTCTGGCTCTTCTCGGCGATCTCCTGCTCCTGCGCCGCCGACCGAGACTTGGCATCCTCCAGCGCCTTGTCGGCTTGCTCTGACCGTTGCTGCTCCCTCGAAAGATTCTCAGTCAGCTCCGTCCTACACAACGACTACCCAAATAGCAGAGGAGGAGTTAATCACCTTTCGTTTCGGAGAGCAACAACTTCCTGCCGTAGCTGCTGGAGTTCTTGTGCCAGTCCCGAACTTTTATTTTTCTCAACCTCCAGCTCGGAACGGAGATCTGGATCTGATGGAAAAGCGCGCCCAATGGAGCTCATCGATAGACCGCGATGGTGATTAGACAGTCCGAGGTATGTTTCGCCAGGAACACGGGGCGACCCGTGACTTTCTATTACACTATTTCGTACCGCTTCGACCTTGAATCACGAGTGCAGTAAAGTGGAGAGCTACGGTATGATACGCCTTAGAGGACCAAGAATACGTCAGCAGATCTGCTCCCACGCCAGAGGTTGAAAAATAAGACGCTTTTGTGATCCCCTGGAGAAACAAGCACAAAGTGTACCAAATTGTAGCTAGCAGGAAGTCCCCAAAAAAATTTTTACTGGCCACCGAAGAGAAAAATCTTTACTGCACGATTATGGCTTAAATCTGATTATGATCTTACAGTCGGGAGCTCTTGGCGACCTCGGCGAATCCGATGATACCGATCTTGGTGAGAGCGGAGATGACTTAAGATGGTCCAACTCGAAGTTGAGCGCATTCCTGAACAGGGAATACAAAACCTTCCGATACTCGACCCGGCGATTTCAAAATTAGAAATCACTTGACTGAGAACTTCTCAATGAGATAGATCTGAGCTTGGAACTTCTCAGATTGTTCGAGTTCCAGTGAATTTATATCGGTACAAGCTAACATTGGGACGCGTCCGATAGCCAAATCAGGAACAACAATCACGGAACACCCAAAATCATAAAGAATCTTCCGCTCTAGTGTGGTGCATGGTTCAAGCTCGCCGGCATTATCTTACTTCTGGGCCTTAAGCTCTCTCACTTCAGCTCTTAGTCGGAATATAGTTTGCTCAGCATTTCTCAGACTGTCACTCAGTTCCTGTTCCCGCTCCTCAAACATAGACTGGTCAGGCTCGGCTCGCTCCTAATAAAATCCATCGCTCCGCTCCGCCTTCCAGTTTTTAGATTATACCATCTCTTGCATTTCGATGCGCATTCTGTCCCGATCCTCCTCCGCTGCTCTTAGCTTTCCCGTCATGTCCGCCAGAAGAGCCTCCGATTCCCTGACGAGCGCCATTCATCCCAGAGAAGGTCCCGGGTTCGATCCCCGCTCGGCGCTTTTTGCTATTTATATTTCACTCCACAGTCAATACTTATTCAATACCCGAAACAACCCTCATTCCCCTGCAACAGCAGCGGAGCGAAGCAACTCACTCATTCCGTTTTCGTTTCTCGCTGGCATCATTCTCAGCCTCCTCCAGACGTTTCTCCAATCCCTCATAATCCTCCTGATCAACCCATCACTCCTCCACCTCCCTCCTCCTCCCTACATCTGTGTGCTTTGCCGTTTTTTCAAAGACCGGCTCCGTCTGAGTTTTCCTGCTTATTAAATCCAGCTCGTCAGTCTGCGCTGACTCCGGCCGACTCTCGGGTACCTTCCACGAAGCATTCCGCACTTCCGGAACAACTCCAAAGCTGACCTCCGTTTCCGTGCCCGCGTCCACACCGCTCGGCTTGTCTTCATCCCGCAAAGTTCCTCCGATCGAGTCTCTCGGAGTTCCCCGAGGACTTGGAGCAACCGGAGGCTTTCCCGCTGCAGCGTTTTGACGAGAAAGAAGGTCAACCTACTTAAGGTCGTGAGTTCGATCACGATCTCGGACGTTTTTACCCGTGCTAAAAACTCCCTTCGCTGTCGCAATCGAGCTATCTGTTCCTTCTTCGCCTGAAAACAGCCAGATCTCTATCAGCGATATCTGAGATTTCCTCATCGAGTCGTTGCAATAAAGTCGCGAACTTCCGGGGAGCCAAAAACCCACTCCATTTTTTTGCGATCCATTTTCTGATGGAAACCCTCTCAACGCCTACTCACACTGGTGGCGACCTACCTAAAGGCCGGCCCTGAGAGATAACAGTAGACAGTAAATATAATCAATAATAATCTTTTCCACTGCGCAAAATATCTTGCACTATACTGGTACTACGATACGGTGACGTATTGACCAATAATACCAACTAACTGTACAATGTCTCTTCTTTCTACCATCTTCTATTACCGCTGCCGAAAATGACGATGCCGAGATACTGTGTGTGCTGCTATTAAGTCTATCATGCCTCCCCGTCATGCCACTCGGACTCGCTCCCATCATTCCAGTCGACATGCCTCCAGGGGAGGTATCTCCTGGTCGAGGCATCAAATGGTCGTTTCGAGCAGGTGTTGTGCTCGAAGGAACGTACATGTCGGGTCAATAAAAAATATCCGACTGCCAACAAATTTTACTCCCAATTTCACCGTGGGAACTTCAGCTATAAGAATTTTACCCACCTCCCTCGACGACAAGTTAAATTTTATTTTACTCTGTAAATGAAATAATAACCAAATATACTGAAGATAGATAACGTTACACTGCGGAAGCATTACCACAGGCGACCGGCGCCGCCGGGAGCGGGACCGAGGCGGAAATCTTCGAGATTCAATCCGCTATTTAAAAAAGTGGGAGTATAGACAGGGTGTTAAATTGACAAAACTTATTTTCCCTCCACCGTAAAGCAGTTCCAAAGTATGCTGTCATTGAAAGGTATACGTGTTCCAGTTGGCGAATCGACCGACGACATATCGATCAACCGTTTCAGGGTCAACACATGTGGCATGATCCGATTTTAGCCGACAGCGTCCTACGCTCCTCCACGGTGGGAGGAACCTAAGAATTTCACCCACTTTGCACAAAGAGTCGTAACACCCAATAAACATACTGCCTATGAAACCCAAATTACAAAGCAGTCTATTTACGCAATATATATAATAATTATAACACTTCCATAGAAGCAGCGGAAAATCTTGAACCTGACCCCCCCCCAGATCCACAACTTAACTCCCGGAAAATAAATGTGATGAAACTTTGTCAGTTTGAAACTCTCAATGGAAAAATAACAATGGTTACAGAGAATTGCAACGTCCTCGTCAATTCTGCATTTTCTCGCGCGCCACTAAATTCTTCATCATTTCGCATTCGACGCTGATGATATCGATGACGGTGTTCTCTTGAATGCCGTAACGCCCTCCTCCGGCGAGGCATGCTCGTCCTGGGTCAACCGACCGAGGCACCAATCTCTCTGGGCACACGCTACGTCATGATTATGAATAGCAGTTTGATACCTGACACGCAAGAAAATTTACCGAAAAAATATGAAATATATTTTTCCTGCCAATGTCTGTTATTTTCCAATAACGCTGATTACAACCAGTCTGGCTGTAATCAGTACAAAAATCAAAACCATTGAACGGGCACCTGAATCAGTGCCGTGGATGACCTGGCTGAGCCATAGTACCGATTTGAAATCAGTACCATGGCTCAGCCAGTGAAATCTGAAATCAGTGATTTCACGACCTATAAAGAATCATCCTTGAACACCTCATCACAGGCAAGCAACTCCAAACATTATTTGGAATTCGGGATACGACTTACTATAATTTATTATACAGATAATTAGCACCCGAACCCCGCCTCACACGTGACATACCACCACCTATCTCTTACAAGTTCTGCACTACATTAAAACCTGTCATCACCCCCAGCGCTTAGACATTTCACTGCGCCACAAAATTATTCGAAAAACTCCACCCCCGCGTACATGCTATCCAGAGCTGCGTTATGCATCCGCAAATTGTCGATCTCCCGCTTCAATCGAGCCGATTCCTTCAGCTGCGCCGTTCGAGTACTCGCCTGCCCAAACACATTCATCATAGTCTATCACAGTTGGCAAAGTAAGGGTAAAGGATATGATATTAACTACAACTAGATAACTGAGATTCGGTAATTTGCACACGCTGCACATAACAAATAGCAACTGATGACTTTTGTCAAATAATATTTGCCCGGGTTGAATTTGTGTATTCGACAAATAAACTAAATTTGCATTACCGAGCCACTTCCGACGGTTTCATAGAGACTCGCCGGGCGAACCAAATATGCATTAGTACTGGTAGTACTAAGATTTTTCAGAGACTTAACTTACATGACTGTGGAGCTCGTAATATTGGAACAGTTATCGAGAAAACATAACAAGTGACAATGATTTGTGAAGGGGTTAATCATATCTACTCCACACTTCCACACTGCTACCATAATAAAAATCTGGTAGAATCAAAATGGAATGATTCACTGATCTAAAATAAGCTCACTATAAATATTTCAGATGAGAAGATCCATGCAAATATCATCTACATGTACGACTATCAAACACGTAGCATCATCTCTGCCAGAGATTTGAATCCAGAATCGAGGAATAGAAGGGCGGCAGAGATTCTCTGCCACCCTCTTATTTCCTTACCAACTCGTCATTCACCAGCCCCTTCAGCATCCTCGTATTGGTAGTCTCATCCTCTCTTTCATCCATCAATTCTCGGAGGACCATCTCCAAATGGGAACACTTCTTCTGTAAAACTCGCACCATCACGTCCAGATCAACCGCACCTGACGCAAACTCAAATCTCTCGGAAAAGTGTCTCGAGGATTTTCCCGGAAAAATCGGGAAATTGTCCTCCAGAATTGCACGCGCGATCGCCTCGTTCCCTCCAAAACCAGTAAGACGCATGGCGTCTGGTTTGGCAGGCCATCCAGCCAGAATGTGGCCAAAGGGTCTACTTCATCGCTAATCTCATTTCCATCCACGCCCCACATGAAAATTCATTCCCCTACAACTGTCCCTTTAATACTGCTAACATTTCTACAGCAGAAAAGGCAGAGAATCGCTCCGAAAGTTTTCTCCTGAGGTTCATGATCTCCTCACACCGACCGTTTAAGAGCACCTCCTGGTCCTCCCAACTTCAGTTCCGAATTTTCCCTCAGCGAACCACTATGATAAATGTACTCTACAGTGCCCGCATATGCGACAGTCCTCCGAAATTTCACAAAATTTCCTCAAAAATTTTTCTTCCTCGCAGTTGTGTGGATCCCCCCTCAACACCCTGTAGACCCAGACAACGTCGAAACTCCCAATTGAGCTCACCAGAGCTCATATCTTCCTCCGATACTTCGCTATCTCCGCTGGAGCTAGCCGGCAGTCCTTTACTATTATTGGCCAACAACGTCCTCTCTCCCCCCGATGATGTATGATGGTGCGGTTTGGTTGTGTTGATGCCGCTCATCAAAGTGCTTAGCTTAACCTTCTTCCCCTTCCGAGATTTATGTGTCCCCGACGCTCCACCACCAACACTGCCTCCGTCTAAAACCAAAAATCACTTCACAACATCAACTTCCCGAAGATGAATTCCGGCCTTCTCGGCAACGTGTTGGAAACAACCACTCACCGATACCAATTTCAAATTTATCGACTCATTCGTAAAAGTCCAGCGCGCCAGAAAATGACAGGGGCTGTAGCGAAAAAATCGCACGGAAAAACCTTCAAGGCAAAATTTTACACACAGTTGCGGATCTAGATGTGCACGCCAAAGCTTGTACCTGCACGTCCAGCCGGAGCCATTTCTTCTACAGAGCGACAGCAAGCATTGAATAACAAGGCAGAGGCGATTCACCTCATGCAGAGACTTAATACTAAGGGATGTCATATTATCATTCATTAATGTGGATATTATATCGATATTCAGTCATCGAGGCTCGACAACTGAGTTATACAGTTACTAAGGTACACTAGTAGGCAACTCAGTTATACAGTCACTAAGGTACACTAGTAGGCAACTCAGTTATACAGTC
>JAAPAO010000098.1:62639-78518 GCA_013115145.1 Perkinsus chesapeaki
CCCTACCTAGACTTGTGCTATATAGTAACTCAGTATTGCTACCTAGACTTGTGCTATATAGTAACTCAGTATTGCTACCTAGACTTGTGCTATATAGTAACTCAGTATTGCTACCTAGACTTGTGCTATGGTCTCCTAGACCGGAAGTGTATAACTAACTAAGCTACTAAGGAGTATTATATTTCCATAAACCAATAGATACTGTCATTACACGACGACACTAAGATCAGATAGTAAAGGGAGTTCCAAAACTTCCTTAACAACTTTAAGCTTTCTCATTTCCTCAACAAATGAACATGCCAGAATGAATCTTTGTGAGATTGTTACCTATAACGTGAAGAAGACGATCAGTTGTCCACGAAGTTTTGAAACTCTCTTTACAATAACTAATATATCAATTACATTAATTATATAACATAACACTACAGCATTTCCTCGTCATGTTTCCGACATGCGCACTGTTATTTCCTAGAACTAGAACTAGTTCTAATAGGCGTCCTTGTAATAGTTACCTCCAGGCTCTAGACGACAAGATGGTCCTCTCCAAAACTTCTTTCCCTTCAAACATAATCCGCCCGGGCAACATGCTACTAGTGGCATTGGTGACAGTTGATGAACCTGCCAGGGATCGAACCAAGGTGCACTGATGACAAGTCCAACACCCTAACCAACTAAGCTACCTCCCTTCGCTTCAGCGTTATAAACGCCTCCAATAAGCCATGGCTGGTTGGCCGCCTCCTGTCCACATACACACCCTTGAAAGCCTTGATCTATCTCCAATTGCAATGAGTTGTTCCTCGACATCGATGTCATCGTCGTAGTCGCCGCGGAGCCCTTTCTCCTCGAACTCGTAGCAGTATAATGACAGTCCGGCACCTGACAGGTGGAACAGAATATACTATATAATAGAGTAAGACTTTACAACTACTATTTATAGTTTACTATTACAGTATATATATACATTTCTCTATGTAACGATTTTTTGTTCAACCATTACTCAGAGCCTAATTCGAATATCACAATGGTTGATGAGGCATTAGAAAGAGCTCACTAAGAGCTTCAAGTTCGCACCTTACTTCACTCGTAACTTTCACGCGCCAAGAAAATATGAGGCATGGGCCATTTTTTCGCATCACCCTGTATGTAATCACACTTTTTTAATAGTGCAGCACTTCTCTGCCTTCGACCAGGCAGCAGCAAGCGAGTGGCAGTATAGGAGTATTGCTGCGGGCTGAGCAGCCTTAAACGACACAGGTAGTCTGCTATATTCACTAAGCCGAGAAGGCCTATTGTTATACTAATATTATATTGATATATATTACTAAATATATTATACTATATTATATATGTAAATATATTATATTATAATAGTAATTAATTATTAATGTGAACATCACAATGGTATAATATAACCAACTTATAGTATCAATCTGGTACATCACACCACTGCATACGATACAGCGTCACCTTAGGAAAATGTGTGTTGGCATCTTGCCAGTCAAATTAATAATCCCATGAAAATTGGCCTGCGGAATAATTTTCGGATTAGGATATAAATAGGGGTTTATATATGAGGGGTTTATTTATCGACCAGTATTCCTGAGCTATGCTACTGTGCTGCATTGCCATAAGACCCAATTCAACCCGTAGACATGCGGATCAAAGAATGCACCGCAAGCCTTATTCTTCGTCTTCTAGTGGAGCTATTTCTCACTATTGTCACATTTATAATAATACAATATTCCACCTTATATATGCGTAATATTTTCCTATCACATCTCCGCTTTTCTGGCAACACTACTCGACCCTCCTCGAAGCTGGCTCCACGCCTCCCTCTTACTCCTGCTAGCATCGGTAGCTGCGCCATTATATCAAACACCGATCCCGGCGGTATTGCTTTCGTCACCAATGCATTAGGAACTGCTATTCGCCAGGAGCCATCAGACATACTAAGACGCACCAAGGTTCGATCCTCGCCAGCGGCATTTTTACCTCAATAAAGTGTCTCGCATACACAGCCTCATTCGCCATTCCGGCTCCACCGCATCGACCCCATCGCTGAGCGCCGAGGCCGCTGTCGGGGAGAGCACCCCACCGTCATGCAGGAGACCTTCCTCGGCCTTCTCAGGGACCTGCCCTACTCCTTGCATTAGACCGTCTGAGCAAATATAAAATATAATAAGATCTTGTAATATATGAATAAAATCATTTTACAATGAAGATGAAGTAATAATTCCATAAACAATAGGTATCATGACATGAGCAATAGTAAGTACACTTATAATAATATAGTACTTAATATAACGTAAACACTACAGGCCACTTTATAGGGAGAATAAGATCAAGTAGTTCGAGCAGCATATTAAGCGAAAAGTATGGTAAGAACAAGCACAAGCAGTAAGTCTACTAAATAGCGAGCATACTAACCTCAGAGTATCTTCTCTCCCCTCCCAACCCCTTACTTATCAAACCAGTCACCTTCCCCCATTCAGCATCGCCATTAAACGATAAACCATGGAAGCAGCCCTCCAACGGTCGTGCCTGTTGAACTAAGTGATTACCCAGACTCATATAGATGATGATAAGGCTCACGTAGCTGGCCTCAAATTGAGGGTCTCCAGGTTTAGCGTCATTCTTTCCCGTGCCTTTGTTGCTCTCTGTACACGCCAGTAGCCGCGCAGGCACCTGCACAGTTGGAAACTGCTTACATTCATCAACATGCGGAAGAAATAAAATTCCGCTGAAAAAATTTAAAAAATTTAGAAAAAAATTTTTCCCCTCAAACTAAAGCCACCGGTGAAAAAGAGTTCAAAATCTTCGGAATACTTCTACTCAACTGAGTACAACAAACAACCACTTCCGCCCTGCCGATGAATCCTCAGCGCCCGCAGAGCCGGATCGGTAAAATAGTACTTATTAGAATTCCCCTATTGCATTTTATATTGACGAATGCGATGACAATATCCAATCCTGCACCACTATCTCATTCCACTCGTTACCTGATTCTTCGATCGCCACTTAATCGTTAAACCCTTCCATTTCCGCCTGGCAACTTCATCTTCAGCCTCGGTAGCCTCCCGAGCTGCCCCCGGATGATGACCAGGCAGCCTGCTCCTCAACACCCATCGAGAGCCTCTCTCTAATAGTA
This sequence comes from Perkinsus chesapeaki, assembly GCA_013115145.1. Classification (NCBI taxonomy): domain Eukaryota; phylum Perkinsozoa; order Perkinsida; family Perkinsidae; genus Perkinsus; species Perkinsus chesapeaki. The sequence continues at coordinate 65,788 of JAAPAO010000098.1, forward strand.
ACTGAAAAAATACACTCCACCGACGGAGCGAACCGCAACAACTTCGGTGAACAGACAAACGGTTGTTGGAACATATAGGCAAGAGCCAGTGTACGCGACATCCCCAGCTGACCAGCAAACACAGTAGTTGAAAAGGCGCGCAGAGGGTCCAAAAACGCATAACAAACATCTTATATAGTTATGGATTCGGCTGCATGCAATTACTCTACATTGCATTGTGATTAAGTTCGGTCTCGGCTGGTCTTGAATCATCATAAGGAGTATTCTCGAAGTAGGAGTGAATTATAGTGGACACAAATCATCAAAGTATTCAGCCGATATGGCCGAGGTATATAGCAAATGGGAATGCCGCCGTTGCACTTGAAAAATAAATGTATTGTCAACAAGCGCGCGTTTTGGACGACACGAACTGCATTATATATAGCAAACGGAAATAAAGACGACCACCACACATGCAGCAGGCAGGGCCGTAGGTGACGAAATACTCCTGGAATTTCATCGTACCACCCTTAGTCTCACCTGGCCATTAGTAATAATACTGGTAGAGGCAACCGGTTCGAAAGGGCAGAGTACTCGACTGCACAGCGACTTGGCAATCTGACAAACCAACAGCCATCTGCGCAAGTGTACGCATGCATGAGAAGTAGACAAGTACCATAAACCTAGGCCATTCTACTAACCCTGACAAACCAGCAGTCACCATCTTGACCGAGCGCCACGACCCTTGCCCAAGATGAGATATGCAAAACGATCCCCATCCCAGGGCTCCCATCACTCACCTGTAAAAATTTCTCCGACTGATTGGCAAAACATGCCACCATCACCAACTGCGGTCTGCCGTATGCATTCTCGTTCTGCGAGGTCTGGTCATATTCCCGAAACACAAACCGTGTTGTCGGGCCAGCCGTACCGCCTACCCCGCAATAATTTCGTGGCGCAGCGGTCATTTCCCACCTTCGTTGTCCTCCTCTATCTCAACTATGAACTCATTTATATGATAATGATTGAATCTCACTTCGCATACTTTATCTAGAATCCGCAGCTCTGACATCCTGATAGCGTCCGCACCTGAAAAAAATACATTAAAATGACATCTGTGGGATTCGAACCTGCGCACCTTTCATTTCATCCTCATCAGTCCATAATGCAAATCCTTCCACATCATCTGACTCTCTCTTTGCCCCTGCATTAGCCCCCTTCCCTCGCTCATCGTATGAAGCATACCGCTCGGCAGCTTCCTTATCTGCTACTATAATACCAGTAAGAAATGCTATGTACCAGCTACATCTCTCTAATATATGTATCATCACTACCGATATGAAGTACTATTGCGGTGACGAGTACATCACCCTCGCATGAGGATGATGAATCCTGTAGCGCTCCTTCAGGCGGCCCATGCAATAATCCGCTAGCGAACTATATATAAGGCGTTCTTTCCACCGAAAGGTCCCCGGTTCAATTCCATGCACCGGAAGATATTGTAATGCGAACTATTTAAGATTAATTTAATACGTGAGAGGACTATTTACCAGCCCATACATTCGTGGATGCTAGTCTATAATACCAATCGGAAGGTCCCCGGTTCAATTCCCAGGCCTACCATCTTCATCCTCATCCCCAGAGCCCTCATGATCGCTAAAAGCGTCCTGGAATGATCCTCCAGACGAGGAAGACCTCCTCCGTCTTTCATCACCAGATGAGGCGTCACTGAAGCTTGAAGTGGCTCTTAACACTAAATACCAAAAATTTTAAACAAAAAACGCTTCGCTCCGCTCAAGTACAATGAACTTCAACGACTACGCTGTCGAGCCCACAACAAAAAGCCCCCTTGCCTCTCCATCACGGACCCGGTCCGCTAACTCGAAAACGAATACGTCGGATTGCTGTTATTCCTCCACTAGAAGATTCCACGTATTCCCAACAAAAATGCGAATCATGAATCGCTTCGCTCCGCCCTCCTCCTACATTGCTCTTCATCATCATCAGGTGAGTTCCCCTCTTTAACCACTATAATTTCATCATCTCCCTCCGCTGTGGTGCTGCTGCCCTCCTGGTCCTCTGCCGGGGGTGCCGGTCGATTCCCCTCCTCCTCCCGCTTCCCCGTCGTCGACTCTTCCCTTTTACTTTCCTCTGACTCTACTCTAGTATGATGACTGCTACGCCTTCTAGACTGACTTGGTGTCTGATTGGCCATCATGGCCTAAAATAAAGATATCACCACTACTTGGTCCCATCACTCGTAACGAGCAGGAGAGGTTTATGAGCATTAATCATCGTAGCATAAATCATGATTTTTATTGACATCTGCGAAACTTGATTCTCTTTTCTAAGATTTACCGACTTATTCATAACTTCCAATAAAGCGGATCCTGGCTCATGATTTTTAATTTCTAAATTCTATAACCGTCCAGTAGGATACCATAAGATCGTCGGCCACTACTTCTCGATAACATTGACGCAGATCCATAAACCTCACTGGCCATAGCTTCATAACTTTTCTGACACCTCTAGCCACCCCTTATGACCTTAGTCGCCTTATGCAGTGTCTTTTGGCTTTTATTAGCATTCTTCAGTACTTGCCCCATCATAGCATTTCCCATCTTCTTTGATTCCTTAAACATCTTCTTACTATAATGTGATGCACTCTTCATAACCTGACAAAAGCACTTCATCCCCGCCTGGACTCACAATCACTTTTCCTCATTGAATGCCTTTCATCACCACAGGGCGGGCCTATCATTACCAGCAACAGCAAATATCGCATTCGCAAAAGCAGATCGTTCTAAAACGATCCGTCTCCAAAGCCATTCTAGCTTACTCAGCAGGCCTGCTACCACACCCTAATTCAAGGCGCGTAAGTATTCTATCTCAACGAGGCAGTTCTGCGCGCGCGGAAAATTTCGGGCGGCGCCGGTATCTTTGCACCCAGGCATGAAACGGTTGATCGATTTACATATTCTTCCTTGCTGTGTCTTCTAGTACTAAGCTACAGAGTTTTAAGGTCGTACACTCAATAGCAGACGAGATATCGTTAAAAAACGAAATATTCTATTTCATTGGGGAGGGCTGTATAACAAATCAGCATGAAGGAGAATGAATGCTTTGAAGAACCTATTCCCCCTCATTTACACCGTCTCCTATCGGAAGTCACTCTTCACAATCCCCCCTTGCCCGAAGACTTCTACCTCATTTGGATTGGACGGATGCTTATAGTCATGCTTATATGGTCGGACTACAGACTCGTACTCTGGTACCTGAACAAGCCCAGTCACTCTCCTGATAATTTCCCGTACATACGCGCGGCAGGTCGCCGCAACCAGTGGTTTATCAAGCAAAAATGTTACACATGCCGTACACTTGCTTCGCCTAGCAGTTTCAGTTGATGCTCATAACATCATTTTAGCCGATCTCATCCCCTCGACCGCCGTGTTATATGATAAGAATTTGTGGAGAGGTTTGGGCGCGCTGTGTTCAGTCCTCAGGGTTGGGCTGGAATCGACATTAATTACCTTTGCTGTAACATCTGCAGGGCTAAGGATAGTATAATACTCGAAAATTAGGACTTGATTTGCCTCTGAACTCGAGTTATGCGCAGAACACCGTTTATGATAAGGATGTGTGGAGCAGTGTATTTCCAATAAGCTTGCGATAGGATAGAATAGGGTATAATATTATATACTCACACCCGTCCCTTGTCATTTTATATAATAATAAGAATACAGCTATAGCCCTTGAAGAGCAAGCTACCACATGAAAGGATTAAATAAAAGGGGATATGATAGTTCTATATAATTATATGTATGATGATAAGTCCTATACAACAGATATCAATTGAAGGCATCCCCTGCCCTCATTCTACCTTCGGTAAGCTGCTCGCTACGTTATCCTTAAGTGAACCTCCATAAGCTGACAATAATAATCATCATGAATGTCCAGATCACCCCAAAATCCACATCACACAAAACCCGAATAACGCCTACGCTATTCATCCTACAGCTCTCTTACAAAGGGAAATTTATCAGCTCCGATGCCCTAGAAGAGTTGACAGGATTGGACGACATATAGCTTAAGAACAGCACATGTGGACTAATCTGCTAAGTAAGTAATCTACTAAGTCTCAGTTAATTCCTATGACAGGTACATTTTAGTAAGCTCGTGCAGATCCCCAATTGACGGACATTTGGTCCCCCTATCAACTCCCTCTATCCTCAGTCCCCCTATCAACTCCCTCTATCCTCAGTCCCCCTACAGCAACTCCCTCTATCCTCAGTCCCCCTATCAACTCCCTCTATCCTCAGTCCCCCTATCAACTCCCTCTATCCTCAGTCCCCCTATCACCTCCCTCTATCTTCAGTCCCCCTATCAACTCCCTCTATCTTCAGTCCCCCTATCAACTCCCTCTATCTTCAGTATAGTACCTTCATCCTCCGCATCAACCTTATCATGCTTATCAACTCTCTTCGATCGTTCCTGCTGTTGTTGTTTCTTTATTTCCATCGCCATATTCTTGAATGCATTGCCGTCCACCCAAGAGTAATGAAGATGCCTAAAAATAATTAATTAAATACTTTCTTCAACCATTCCAAAACGTGGCCCTAACCAACTGCCAGACGAACTAGCCAAAGTCACCTTCGTACGATATTCCGTAAGATAGGGAACCTTGTGCTCAGAATCAAGTAGTAGGGCATCATCGATTAATAGCAGACCCAGCACGATCTCTCCGAATATATACATTCACTCTAGGGCAGCGCCTGGCTGGCAAATGGCCCCCTGATCCGAGCAGACTAGCAAGGTGAAGCAGTATGGCTACTATTTATAGCGACTCCAAAGTGTAACAACAACTATCTCCGTTGAGTGTGGGAATATTAATATTACCTGGCATTCTTGGGGAGGTTATCAATGGGGATATAAGTCGGCTGTGTGAGGTCGTTTAAAATATTATAAAGCTTGCCAACAGTCGACTAAAATGACACAGCCAGGGATCGAACCCACGACCTCTTGGTTAGCAGAACTCACCTTTTCGCCCTTGATCTTTAACTCATCTAACCATATAGAGAGTCCTCCTCCACAAGTAAACGGCAGCTTAGACCACCTGACACAGCGTCAATTATAACCGAAACCAATTCCCATCCTTTTAAACAATCGGTGAGATTGTCCCTCCACGCATCTACGGTATCTCCTGTCCCGTGGTTGGCCGTTTAGTTCCCCTTCTACCTTTTCCCGTGTGTCCCTTTTTCCATAGCGATACTTTCTGACCGATGCTTTATTCGAATCCCACCGGTGTGCTCCACAAGAGACTCACCAGTAATGGCGCATATCACTGATAAACTGTCTGAAAAGAATTGCCGTCGCCGAGGATCGAACCTGGGACCCCCTACTTATAGTGTATAGACGCATCGTTCTAAGGAAGTTCCTCTCTTTATTGAACTGAAAAGCCTCCTGTGGCGAGTCCACATAGGATAAACCACTCCACTCTTCAGAAGAGCTAGGCTCCAAAAACTGATAGAAAAACCATAAAATCGAATCATCAAGCTCATCTATCTCGCAGCGTTAAAGCAACGACAACACTGATCTCTCCGCCACAGAACTTCAAACTGCACACCGATTGCACCGATGTGCACTCTTCCATTATTATATAATAACAAAGTGAACTATTTTACTGTCTGAAAAACAACTGTAGCCGATAATATCATAATAGTAAGCAGAACCAGTCGCGTTGAGTTTAATAAGCAATCCTTTTACCCATTGTACGTATACAGCCCGTTGCGGTAGCATGCATCACTTAATAGTAATAATTGTGGAGTAGGAACGCAGTGGAATTACTAGTACTAGGGTCACTATAAGCCCGTCCAGATCTAGATCTGCCGTTTCGGTCAGCTTTATTTGCATGAAGCCTAGAATCGGCACACCACCCCTATCGGAGAAAAGTATCTTTTCTTATAACAGATTACTCAATTACGCATCCTCCCCCTGAAATATGCCAAACCCGCCAGCCTTAACTGAGCAGCCTTAAAGACAACCCAACGAAAGTGGAGAGAGATGGAATTATTCTACCCCTGTGGCCCTACCGAGATACTTCTCAAATAACTTGCGTATTCTAAATAAGTCCATCACCGATTCCCGGCCCCCAGTGCACACTCCTCCCTCATATTACCGGTCCCTGCTGAATGCACGGTGCCATGAACAGCCCCTGCAAAAAAATCTTAAAAGCTCTCGTTGGGCTCTTCAACGGCGGAGCGCTGTCATCCATCCCACTGATACGCGACGGCGACTGGGTGAATCTAACCACCAAAAGTCACCGAAAAAAGGTTGCTTCGCTCCGCCTTTTTATTACAGATTAATTGATATACTTTCAATCCTGAGCTGCAGGCCGGCCATTATGAAATCCCACCATCCTAGCTCGAGATTCCGCCGAAGCGATCGCTTAGATTCCGCATCGACATTGCTGACTGCCGAGTTGATATGCTGCTCCAGCAGTGCCTCTCGCTGCGCTAATGCAACCTAATAATAACCAAGCCTTCCATGCCACAATAAGGAACAAATAGAATCGTTTAATACTAATACAGATAATTATTCAGCCGTCTCCCCATTACCCCAGAGCTCTTGAGGACTACTGGAGGGGATGTTCCCATGCAGCTGCCTGTATGTTACTACATGCTCTACGGTTAGTATCGATTGCGGAATGTGTCGCAGCCTATTCGCACCATCAACCCAAAATCGAAAGAAACCTCAAGCAATCAAAGACTCGTCCCTATCCCCGACTGCCAATATATAACGCATTCATTTCTATGTATCATCTGCCGCTATAGGTAGCCGCCTGTTTGCCCTCCAATAGAGGAAGATTCAAAATAGGTTACCTTGCAGTTCCATTCGACATCACCATACATATCATGTACAGTACAATCAAGCTCCAGAGATGGTATTGTAATACAAACCTTGCACAGCAGTTACATTATATCGATTACAACAGCGACCATCAACTCACCGGTTTATACCGTAACTGGGTCCACGGGATCTTAACCACTGCCATACTGCAATACGCTCGAGTGATCTGAGGAGGCATCGTCGAATACGAAGTTACAATCGATACGATGGCCGCCGGAGTGTGAGAGAATAGATCACATTTCAAGAGGCCGACCGAGGGTCTCGACATCCCAGTGCTTTAAATGACACCGTTTATGACCTTGTTCGTTTGACAAAGATGCCTTTTCGAAAGCTTTAAGAAGCTCGAAGCACGGAATCGAAGGCCAGCGAGGAAGATTTGATACGAACTGGTAATATCAAAGTTGCGAGATTGTTCTTCCCTATTGTGGTTTTCCGTCATCGAACCCTCCAATCAACGTATTCCGACTTCCCCATTATTAATACTAGCTAATAAAGGTAAGTGATAGATGCTTAATCGCTTAGCTACCTCGGTCGTGTAGGGCAGAATGGTGTCAACCCACTCCTTAATGGCGTCAATTTCAAGCTCGAAGGCATGTAAGGTGATCTCGCCCGACATCAGAGACCTGCAAGAGGGCTCGCTGGGGTGGGGACGGGTATAGGTTATTACGCAGAGACTTGGTCATATTCCAATCCACGGATGTACTTTTTCAAGTACCCCATAATGGTGCTTTTGTAAAGGTAAGATGTCATATTTATACATGCAGCAACAGCACCGTCGTCGACAAAAGCTCAAATACTGAAAAATGAAGATTCGCCCAAGGTCACTCAGCTGACCTCAAAAATATCTTTTATGAGACATATTCTACAATAGAGTCGCGTAAATTCGATCATGGATTATGCCTTCGGCATCACAGGAACTGGCGAAGTCGCGGCATATTTTTATTTCTGGGCGCGCGCTAATGCTGGAGAAAGTGTAGACTTGCAGATCTTACTAAATCTTGCAACTCCTTAGCGTGATCGATATTGCTTGATAACTCTTCGTTCGGCGACTATATCGAACCCCATATCCCAAGAGATGGCTGACCGATATCTTCTTGCTTCCAACCTCCCCACTGAGGGTGCTCGCATCCCTGAACGTAGCGCCAAGAAGGTCGAGGCACAGGCTGAGCTCAAGCAGCAGAAGCTTGCCGCTGTTGCCGCCAACAAGAAGGCCAACCGCGCCTCCAGGTAACCCCAATCAACCTCAGCTGGGAAGGATTCTCATCTTGATTTGTTTCAGGAACGCTTTGAAGCTCCGCACTTTGAAGTACCAGAAGGAGTACAAGGCCGAGGAGAGTCGTCTTGTCGGTCTTCGTCGCGAGGCCAAGAAGTTCGGCAACTACTTCGTCGAGCCCGAGGAGAAGCTCGTACGCTTACTCCCTATTTTTCATCGTGGGATTGTTCTTTTGTAGGTCTTCGTTGTCCGTCTTGCTGGTATCAACAAGCTCGCCCCCAAGCCCCGCAAGATCTTGCAACTTTTGCGTCTTCGCCAGTTGAACAACGGTGTCTTCGTTAAGGTCAACGGACCTATGATGCAGGTACAAACCTGAGCTCCCAATGAGCACATCAGGTATTCGGTCATTAGCCGCTATCAGGCATCCACGGATGTGGACCTGATAGTTGGTGATAGCCGATGGTCAATGAATCTCCGTAATGGGGAGGAGGCCTTTCCGTACATGAACGTGTGGACATGTCCCACTTGAGTACGATGCCTGGATCACCATGTCCTCACCTGATGATCGTGCTCATGTCTCATCTCTGTCCTATTGTGATTGTGTCTCAGATGCTCCGTACCGTCGCTCCCTATGTTGCCTTCGGTTACCCCAGCGTCGCCACTGTCCGCCAGCTCATCTACAAGAGAGGTTACGGCAAGATCAACAAGTCTCGCATTCCTCTTAACGATAACAAGCTTATCGATGAGCACCTCGGCCAGTTCGGCATCCACGGTAAGCTTGGGTTTGTCGTTACCGTTCGTTCGCGTATCTCTCTGGGCAAGAGCCTCCCGTATCCCGTAGGGAAGGACTCTAATCGGATGCGCGTATATAAAACGTGGAGTAATCACCCCTTCGCCACTATGGTGTTGAGGGCTTCATGATCCTCGGACATTTCACCTCAGTTCTCGTCTACCTTTTCGTGGTTAGGATTTATATTTTTCCTATTCCAGGTATGGAGGATCTCACCCACGAGATCTACACCGTCGGTCCCCACTTCAAGGAGGCCAACAACTTCCTCTGGCCCTTCAAGCTCTCCTCCCCTAAGGGTGGCTTCATCCGCAAGCGTCACGGCTTCAACGAGCTCCGCGGCGGTGACTGGGGTAACCGTGAGCAGTTCATGAACAACCTCATCAGGAGGATGAACTAAGATGGTCACCAATACGATCAAGCAAGTCGTTATCAGCATTGAGGGACGTTGTTATTCACCATTTAATGGCGAGTGACGATGTTGTTAGATATGGAGGTTTCGACTGAGGCTTCTCGAGTAGCCGCTTGGGATAAATACGACTGTGGTGTTTATTATTAATGATGCGGGGTAGTTATTGCGTATCTCTCTGGGCAAGAGCCTCTCGTATCCCGTAGGGAAGGACTCTAATCGGATGCGCATATATAAACCGTGGAGTAATCACCCCTTCGCCACTATGGTGTTGAGGGCTTCATGATCCTCGGACAAGCATATGCTTATTTATCATTTTGTTGTCAATCTTGCGAAGGCGTCGCATAGAACACAACCTGAGGAGAGGTTAACTGAATACCCAGCAAGTGCACGTCGTTGACCTTTCATCATCAACCGTGACATCAATTTAGTGTTACTTGCAGAGTGGTCGAAAAAGATTCCAGCGCCGATTAAAAGACACTTGATCGAATATAAGAGTAAACCATTTTCTCCGGTTACCTAAAGAGGTTGATAAGTGTTATTGTTACCAAGGTATTGAATTGGGTGAATAACAGTCGTGTAGTTGAGGGATTATTCATTGCAACGACTTCACCATAAACGTGCGTATGTGATATCGGTATACCACCATCGTGGATACCGTATGATGTAGCGTACCGGTACAACTCCAGTGATACCGCATAAGTCGAAGGCAGTTGTTTGAGCGATGAATTTGCCGTGCTCGGTATCTAAAACATATATCTTGACCTAATTGGTGAGATATATGACTTATGACTCAATTGTTACATTGAGTCTAGGATGATATTCAATTGGCAAGCGAAAGACTTTTAACTCAACTACATTGAACCTATTATAAAATTATTCATCATCATTGAGCCGTCTAAGTCGTCTTCGGTTCTGCGATTGAAGGCGTTTAGAAAACGACTTTAAATTGTTCCTTGCCTGTACGGGAGCGTTTCTAATGTCATAAGAGGCCCTTAGAAGCTCCATCGGTAATATGAATTCCGACCCTTCCAAGAACTCCAATACTTCCAGTAGATCCTTCACCTGTTGATCAAGAGGCGCCAACGATTGCTCTTCAATAGTCTCGACCATCGTCAGGGCCCCCTCGACCTCCTCTTCGCTCGGCGTGCTGTTGAGCTTCTCGCGGAGCGACCCGAAGGCATACTCGATACCTCTTGCTTTGGTTTCGGCGTCATTCTTAAGGTCAATGAGGACGCCTTGTTTGGTTTGCTCGACTATACTTATCAGCTTTTCCGTTAAATTGCCGGTATCGACTATGAACAGCGTAGACTGAACGCCACCAGGGCAGACTCTATTAATCGCATCTTTGGTCTCCCCTGACCATTCTACAGCTCGGAGGGCCGCGCTGAGATCATCCTGAGAGTTACTCAGTTCCGCGGCAACTTCGCGAATAGTTTCAAAGGGCTGGTAATCGGCCAAAAGCTTCAAGGCAGGCCGGAGGTCGTTCAGCAAGGCGGACCGCAGACGGGCTTTGAGTATCGTGATCAACTCCGAGTCGACGGTTCCGAGGGGTTTCGAGGGAATTTGACAATGCGTGAAGAGCTCCGGTTCCAACGTAGGCAACTCGGTAGCGGCAAAATAGACGTTTTCGAGGACCTCCTCAAATACCTCTTGAATCTCTTCTACACTTGGTGAAAGAACAACTTGTCCGGTTTCTGACAAGTCGAGCTCGATCTTGATCAACGGAAAGGAACTCGGGTTCTCGATGAGCTCCACCCAAGCGGTTACACACTTCTCCATCCACTGTGAAACAACATCGCCGATTATATTGTCGATTACAGCACAGATCCTATGCTGCGGGGACTTTAAGTGGCTGGCGGTATCGTCGCGTAGAAAGTTAAGTCCACCTGCTAGCTTGTCCACAATAACACGTACCGCACATTCTCGCCAGTGCCGCTGCACAATAACTGTCACCTCTTCCGCATGGACCTTCGAACGTGCTGCGAATTCTGGGAGGGTTAAAGGGAGTAAGGGGACAGCGTGACCTGATCTGCGCCGCAAGAGCTTCTCGTTAGCCAATCGGTCGTCCCAGCCTTTGGACGCAGCACCGAGGCGGGATCGGCCGCTGAATAGAAATGGCTTTGGGTCCTCCTCCGGACGAGATCGACCCCAATCGGTATCAAGTATCTTGAGGCCAGCTACCTCCTCGAATTTCCCGCGACAAAGAACTACTGTGTCCAAAAACTCCATTGAGAAGCGGCTCCTCCGAGACATTTTCTTACACTGGCTGGATACGGATACGCTCGGATGGGTGCATGCTAAGCTTGGAAGAATCTTTGGCGCACGGACTCCCATGGAGTGCTTGGTGAGTGTCATCTTGTAGTCTGTCTCGACTTCTTCGAAAAGTTGATTGAGCATTTCCTCACATAGGCTTTGGAGCACACTTTTGTCTTCCTGTTTCCTTACTAGTTTCTTCAACGACCGAATGCATATGTCACCAAGTCGTTTCTTAGCCTGTAAGGGCATGGAGATGCCGAACTCATGACAGTATTTTCGCAGACGACATCCAGCTTCGAGCTTGAACATGGCTGCATCGCGGGACCTTCTAGCCGATTCGAGACGTGCTGTGAATTTTGCAGCGTCTTCGCATCGAAACCGCAGATGAAGTCTTTTCACACGCTTGCACATAAACGATTCACTCGGTACACATACGAGAAATCTCTTGTCCAGGTATAATCTAAGTATCAACACAATACTTAAGATAAAGGAGATAGGATCTCGATTATACATCGAATACATCAAACATCATGACTTTAGCCTAGCTTTAGCTATAACACAGAATCATCTTTGTCGGGGCGCGCGCCAACATTGTGCGCTCCACGACAACATCTCCCTCCCTTTAAAGAGAAAAAACCACACTTAATCGATAGAACACTCTGCATCAACTTGGAACATCACTAACAACATCATCATCGTCAGCTACACTATCATCATCAGTACCAAGATCTTCACAATGTTGTAAAACCTTCAAATCCTTAGAGTGCACAATGTTACCATTTGTTAATCTAATACGATTAGGACCCAAAATCTCTTTAACTGTAACAGGCTCAAATCGAGGAGCAAGTTTAGGAGCATGGTCATTACATTTCAGGTATACTAGTTGTCCTGGACGGATCTCACGAGGTTGAACGTTAATAGCAGCAACAGAACGTTCCATACACTTTTGACGATAATCATTCCATATCTTCACCACATTTGCAGGTAAACCACGTGAAACACCAGTAAGTAAATCAGTTGCTGGGAATTGTAATAACACATCCACAGCCGATAGACCAGAAGCCTTTGAAATTGGAGCATTATTAAGTTCACCAGTAATTTTATCCAGCATATCTTGCCATTCACGATCAGTAGAAGGCTTAACACCCTGTAAATGTAAACGACGTAGTTTAGTATTA
>JAAPAO010000099.1:0-26956 GCA_013115145.1 Perkinsus chesapeaki
TCATTTCCGGAAATTTCCAACTTTTAAATTTCCAACGGAAATTTCCGGAAATTTCCGAAATGAAACGCTGCGCGAAATGGAAACGGAACACCCTGAAATATCCACCTCAATGGTAATCGCCACCGACAGCGGAGATAGTTCGCGACATTACATCGCAAAAATTTCGCCGAAGAGTTTACTGCCGATGAAGCTTAATGAACCCTTGACCACCCAACCCGCTAGTTATCTCCTGTTTCACATCAACGGTATTCATTTAGCACGAGTCCATTGTAAACTAGAAATTATGTTATTATATATATGGATGTCACGCTTCCTTTTCTGTCGGCTTCTGACGCCGCCGCCGACAACACCAAAAAGACCGACGCAACTTTTGCCACCATGACTCCTCAGGTTGGGCCACCACCTTTTCCCTGGCGTCTTGGTGATGTTGCAGATTTCGAAATGCGTCATTCCATAACTAAAAAGGAACAGACGTGCTGCACATTTAGGATACCGTTACAACTGGTGCGTACGACGACATGTCATAACGTGAAGAAAAACAAAACTTCTACGAGGAGGAACTACGGGAAAATGCCATGCAGCTTATGCACAATTCTACTGTGTTAATGAGCAGACTACAGCGGATATAATCTGTGCAGTACAATACAGTAAAACTGTCAACGTAGACTCTACGTATTTTTGTCTACGTCGTAGAGGATCGTAAAAATACTTACCACTGAAAGTCAATTCTTTGAGTTCAAGCTTTCTCTAATTTTAGCGCAGTTTCAACCATCGGCGACTGGTTGAAGGGAGAATTCTTCAAGTCCCGTGATTTTCCCAGGTATATCCGTATAGTTGAAGTTAAGTATGAGAGGATGCTGTAAATTAGCGTATCATAGAGTCTGTAGCACCAGCAAGAGATAGGCACAAACTGCAAGATACCGTACGAATCGCGATAGGTGAGCTAGGTTCACCGAGGACTTTGAATGCATCAATCTATTTGACGAGTGATATTAAAAGTAGAAGAATTTAACGTAAACTAATTAATGGATTACATGAGATGAACATAAAGTGGCGCTTCCAGGAAATAGACCCGTCAGGAGCCCGCAAATACTACCTTCTTCTCCTGAGCTTGATGCTCTTTATCCTCCTTATTGACAGCTTGCAGCAAATGTTGTCCCAATGAAGGATTTACTGTCTGTAAAGTTGCCAGATATCTACCAGCAGGAAAATTAGAAGCAGTAGAGCGACCCATAGGTTACTCTCGAACTTGGTCATACTCTCCTTTTTGTCGAAGAGCAGTGGCCTTCCTGTACAACGCCTTGGCATCCAAAGGCTTTTTATCGAGCACGTTATCGCAGTGCCGTACGGCATCGTCCCAACGCTAAGTGCAAAACCCGATAAACTTGAAACCGCGCAAGTTCGATCCCACCCTAAGCCTAAGACAGGCCTGTGCCGCATTCAAATCTGCTCTTATAGCGATCTCGTCTACTTCTGAAGAGCATAACTACTACTGGAAGCCTCTCTGGCTTTACCAGTTTGCTTCTTCGTGTCTTCTGCATAGGCGTTTTTACTATTGATGTAGCCAATGCTCTTCAAGGTCAATTCCCAGGCTTTCAAGGCACCCTACAATAGCAATCCTGATAGTCGGGATTCGCAAATGGAGACTGGGTTAGAGAATTTAATCAGAGAATACTGGAGAAAATAAAAAACGATACCAGAAACATGATGACCAACGAAATGAAAAAGTATTGTTGATCGGGAAGAGACTCAGTGGGAGGTCAAAGGACTGGATCAAGCGATAGCAATCTGACAGGATACACAGTGGGCGACTAATGCGCTTCAAGGAGTTATATTTGCCAGTATAACATTACAGGTTAAGCAACCTTATGGACCATCGCTAGAAAGCCCTAAAATCTCTGAAGATTACCTCATAATCCCCGGCAGCATAAAGCTCTTTTCCTTTATCAGGTGCGGTAGTGTCTGTAGAGTTCTCCAGCGTGGGAGATGGATTAGATATCGAACTATTAGGCATGTTAATTAGGGACACGAGTGGTTCATATTCAAAATATATCGATTAGAATGGCGCGCGCTAAATACTTTGCGCAGTTTTCGAGTACTGAATGATTGACAGTTTGACGGGAATCGGTTGTACGAGAGGTACCCCTCAATTGAATAATGATACCTGTCAGTCAGCACTCAACTGTCCAGTTGAACGGACCCAAATTTGAAAGACAGCGCGATGAGTGGAGGGCAGCCGCGCAATAGCGCACAATTGAAGCGAGCAACGTGCTTATGAAACGAGAAATTACAGAATGATGATGATTGTGTATCAAACTCAGCTCCAGAATACTAAACGATATGTGTGTGATTCGTACTAGGTCCACAAAGTTTGGTATCATTAGTAAGGTTTCAGTTTTCCCTTTATGGGGTGCTCTGATGGCGATAATATCGCCTTACCTGAGGACATCAGTATGGATTGCCTAGACGGTCATACTGGCGGTAATACAAGTATAGGGATTACGAACTTTTCGTACCATATTTCCGTCACATCTATGCCTTAGTAGACGAGTTTGATGTATAGAACTAGTACTAGGGGCCTCAAGAGCTACACCGATATACTAGGGTTCCTGCTGCTTGGGAAGGCACTGTCTCGTATTTATAGGATTGTTTTATTTGGTTGAAAGACACTATTACGGTCGATTCTAGTGCTTTGAAAATACAACGTCCATTTTCTTAGGAAGTCAGACAAATGAAGAAGCAGAAGTAAAACCGAAAGTTTTAGTAACAAAAAGAGGTAATGAAGTTTTAATTATTCCACCATTACACATCATAATAGATCGTCATGAACGTCCTCCCTCGGCGACCGTTGAGAGATCCATAGCAAGGCATGCGGCGTTAGCATGCCAGACTCTGAGGCATCACATGGCTATGAGCCTTAAATTGGTAGTAGTATTGGTAGGGCGGTAATCTTCAATAGGTTGGCTCTGTAATAACTGCCATTCTTTGACGCTCTCTGTGTTGTTGTGATAGAAGATGACTAAATCTGGAGTCCGTATATTTGACCTGCTCACAGTGAATGCAGAAATTATCACGTGTCTTGTGCAGGTATCTGATTTACATGTCGAGTACAATTCAACCAGACACCAGAGCATCTTGAGATCCGGAAAAATTGGGGAAGGTAATCGTGTCCGTATAAGTACCGAAGGGGTGCTCTATTTCACTTCTATATTTCTTGTAGTCGCAACTTCTCTCATACAACTTGAACTGAAATCTTGAGACTTGTCTATATCTTCGCTTGTCTATATCTTCGCCCGTCTGTATCTTCGCTTGTCTATATCTTCGCCCGTCTATATCTTCGCTTGTCTATATCTTCGCTTGTCTATATCTTCGCTCGTCTGTATCTTCACTTGTCAATATCTTGAACTTTCGTTATTTGAAACTGTAAATCAGTCCTTAGTAGACTCAACCTCGCAATCTGACATCTTAAGATTCTAGGAGTGGTCTGAGATTTCGTGGCGCGTTATGATATTTTGGGGCGATTTCTGGTATTAATAACTGCTGATATTCTTCTTCCTCCTCTTGGCTCTTTTTTCGATATCTTAATACTTGTAATCTCAGAATCTTATTTAGATGATTATTATTTAGTATTAACTACATGCCTTATAATTACGGTTGTTATTTCCCGCAACTTTTGTATTTCTTACCTTCACATCTTTTTCAGGTCAGAATAGCAGAAGTCCACAGGATAATGTAGCAATGGGTATAATAATGCTTAATTCGTCCCTACTGAAGGGCTTGCACGTACTGGATTGCTTACAGAGCAGATGTGTTCAAGAGTAATAATCGAAAGGTCCCGGGTTCGAATCCCAGCGATGGCAGGTATCCAGAATTAAACTATGATCTTGAGGATCATCTCATGTCGTTTGATGGCAGTTTAACTACAATTTATGAAGGCCATCAGAGCCAAAAGGTATCTTTTTGGATGAAAAAGTCGAGGGTCAACCTTGTTCAGGTAGTTGAAGATGTAGAAGATTTGTGCGAAAGATTGGTAATACCGGACGGGAATGAGTTCGGTGGAATTGTCAGTTATCTCAAAACATAGGAATGATAGTGGAAACTTTTTCGCTTAGTGCACAGTGCGGTGCGCACTGCGGAGATTTGTCTCAATGTATCTTTAGTACAGCCAGATCAACTCAATACAGCCTGATACAGGATTTAAACTTGAACCAGTGTTAGGTTCACCAATGCTCAGGCTAGTGAATCAGGCCCTGATTCAACCAATCCCGTACTGGATTCTTCTAGTCAACTTATAGGATAATTCACGAAAAACATATTACTGAAAACATTCCCTATCTTCGGATGTTCCCTATCGCAAGCTTCATTTTGGCATCGTGTTCGGTATAATATATATTGTTTTATGAGTTCGTCTTTTTATGTAATATCAATAGCATTATATACACAAACCGAGTTATAAAATTAGGAAACAAAAATGTATTAGAGCCATATTTGGGTACGTAAAGATTGAGCCAGGCAGGCTGAGCACGAGAAGTTGAAGGGCAGGAGCTCTTCAGAAAATGCGGTATGGATAGATCACTCTTCGAGTGGGTTTTCGCTCAGCTTAACGGCAACTTAATAACCACTGAAGACGCAAATGCAGCTTTAACTTCGCAAAAAGACAAATACGAGCTGGACAAAGTGGAAATGGCGGAAAAACAGAGACAGTTGGAGGAGCAATGTGAACAGGTAATATTCGGAGGGAGAGCTGGGACTCTGGGGAGAGCGGTATAAAACATATTGGATTTGCTGGTAGTGTTGTACTATTATTCGAATCTAGACTCAACGAATGTGCGCAATTATGGACCGTAAGTTACAGTCTCTTCCTTCCGAGCACTTCATCGATTCGGGTAGAATCTGCTTACATTGGACCACAACAGGCTTGATGTTGGCACACAAGAATTGATTTGTTGTATCGTGTATGATTGATCTCAGGACTGTTTCCATTGATTTGATATATTTGTTACCAAAAATATGCGGCACATCTTGGCTAATGTGTTCAACCGTTTTTCGGAGTGATGAATCACATTTTGTGAGTGAATCACATGTAATGCTTCGTGCTCAGCTCCGTTTGGCATTGGAAGCAAGTCAAAAGTCAAGGCCAGTGACAGCGGAGACGTGTACAGGTTCGAACCCCGGTAAGGGTATTTTAAATAAATCCTTTTGCGTATTGGTCTTATAAGATGCCGCCAATTCATCTGGCGAAATATTGGTGTATGATTCTGATGAGGAGGAAGGCAATAAGAGCAAAGGTGGTAGGATGGGTGATGTGATGTAGAAAGTTGGACATTCATGGAAACGGTGAAGAAAATAAAAATCCCAAGCTTCATGTCTACGAACTCCGCATAAGTTTGTTGTCATCGTTTAGTAGACGAATGAGCGTTCGCTTGTTCGAGACTCGAAATTCCAAGTTTGAGATCAGTAAGACTTGCGTTAACACCTCTTCGAGGAAGCAAGTCCCAGATTGAGGCGCATCCATTGATCAATATATCATTCTCAAGAAAGGCTATCTCTACGGCGATACAGTGGGAAGCTTGATATGGGATGTGTTTCGGTCTATTTATCACATTGTGATACATTGTTCAAACTTAGTCAGTATGCGTATCTACCAAGACAAACCGATTCGAGGTGAGAGACTCGATCGATGTTCCGGGGCTACAGGGCAGTCGGGAGGATGCCTGGCGCCCCCTACTTACCGCCGTTGAACATACCTACCGCCCTGGTTTACTTGGCAACGTTCCGTTGTTCAATCCAGCGTAGGGCCAGGGTCATCGATGCGTAGCGGGCGCAGGCTGTATGCATGCTCGCTAAGGGGACACTTGAACTGAGCCCCAGCTTCAGTACCTTGTTTCTAGCATGGACTTCCATTTAAAAATATGTCTGTCACGGACGAAGTACACTCGGCGGCCTCAAGTTATTGTTTGTAGTAATTGCACCATATAGTGGTGATCATCAAGTCATCGTAAATAGGGAGGCTTCTACAAAGAGAAAAGATCAGTATGAGCTGATCTTGAGTCTCAAGACTTGAGGTGCGTGGTCCCGATAATATCGACCCGATATCGAATACCGCGTCATGATGATATCGTATGGGGTGCTCTTGCCAGCCGCAGAAGCTCCGGCTCGAATAGAGCCGAGCCGCTCTATCACTGGAAATCCGTGGGAGATTGTCAGCTCTAAAGAGGTCCACTCGGCCCTCAAGCGCGACACTAGGGATGGATACCATCAAACCAAAAAATGGTAACTCGGCAAGCGGTAGCCATCTTGGCTCAATCAAGAAGGTATCACAACTTTTCTGAAGATATTGCGCAGAACGCCTTCGGCGATAAAAAGCTCACCGTTGCGGGTATCTGCTAATACATACTTTTGGTTCGCGTATAATATACTCCGTATATTAAGACGCTCGCTCGTGCAGTCCTCACTGAGGATTCCTCAGGTATGAGTTCTGCCGCTGAGACTCAACACCATTGTGATCAAACCCTGCCGGCTAGACAGCTTGGCAGATTCTTCAGTTACCCTGTTGCGTTTTGCATTTACCAACACGCGCCCACTGTATGTAGAATTTGTAGACTGTAGAAAACTGTAGGCTACCGTAGAAACTATGACATCATCGAGATGACGGTCGTTCTTTCTCTGGGTTTGACAATTCGGTGGAACAATGTTCCATGTGGCAACATCGTATGCCTCCCCACGCTACTCTTATTGCTGATCGAAAACGTCCGATTTGCCGGATACTCCGTAGTAGTATTACTGGTTTTCAGATGCCTGTGACGCTACAAAAACTGCCAACGACTCGTCGAAAACCGTTTCACTACCAGAAGATGAAGTAACAAGGTTACTATCTATCATACAGGTGAACTTTATCTGGGGCCTGTGTTCGTGAGTACTTGAAATTCATACTTCTTGATTGTTCACAACTTATGATAAAGCTTGGACTCTCTGAAAGCTATTATGGCAGTAATACACTGTGAGGCTTTTTATGAAGTTGAAATATGTTTTCGATACTGGAAATTATATTTTGAAAATCCATGACTTATTATCCTTCAGCGCTTGACATCTCGCTTGACATCAACTCGAACAGAGCTGGGAGAGCTGAAACGCAAGAAGTATGGAAGTGGTGGAGAGAGAAGGAACTCTAACGGTGATGGGAGATATTTACTATCCATCGTATTAGAAGTTTCAGGCACTTCTACTACAAACAAAGGAGAGAATATAACAATTACGGTAAGACGCTTTGGGGGCCATCTAGCTTCACGGAGAGGCTTTCCGCGGCGATTGAAAGGTGCTCCTTATTTGGATTTGATGGAGGCCCATGCTCCTAGCTCGAAATACAGCATCCGAAGCATTGTTTTTTGGAATAGTGTTCGATTCTTTAGGACTCTCTTCTCGGAGGAAAATTCACTTCAAAAACGCTAAAGATATGCGTGTATATTTTTGATTGTTGCTCCCGACGGGAGCCTCCCGTAGATTTTCAGTATAAATATTATCTTCGTTTCAGCCACGTTCGGCAGTTTCGACCAGGCATGGAATTCTGAGCACCTCCCCAAACGGGCGATCACCAGATGATATAGAAATAAGGTGGGCGGATGGAGTTACGGTGGGTTTAGGATCTGGCTTAGATTCCAGAAAGTCCATGAGATGAACAGTCGATTGAACAGAGCAATGGGAGCTATCAGAGCACACAGTAAGATATTGGATACCCAGGGGCTCCCTTGAGGGAGCCTCTCGTACGATATCCTGTCTTTTCATAAGGGAACAACCAACCACCACATGCGCAGTGCACCTTGATTGCGTTGCTTTATTCAGCTTGGGCAGTTCGCTAGTGGCTCTGTAATGCTCTACGAAGCTCTAAGTATCCGTGTATCTTTATTTGTTGAACTCATGATAGATGCAAAGGAAAATAATTTAGGGAGTGTGAATGATCTTCACTATTGCAGATGGTGGGAGAGTGACTTCCAGTAAAGGTGACCGCAGCCCTCGAGAGAGATTGAAGAAAAATACGGTATGAGAAGTAAACCGAAAGAGCTAGCTGCCCTTACTTCAGGCAATACGAATGTCCAGGTGATGAAGTTGAAGATTGTTGAGGTGTGTAGCATTAGTAAGATTGGACTCATGTTGACTGGATACGGATGATAATGAGACATAAAGATCAGTGTTAGTCATTCAATTCAGGGAGTCATAGAGATGGGAATTGGTTTGAGATATCGGCCTTAATAGAAGCCTAATTTGTACTAGGTCCCAGGACAGCTTTTTGACCCATGGAACACATTCGTGTCTGATTTTGGCATCGTCTTCTGGACAACTCCTCAATACTCCAGGTTGATTTTTTCGCCATTAAGGCAGCTCGGTTGGGTAACCTAGTAGGCCTCTCCGACATCTCAGTAGCGTCATTACTGGTAGTGTTGAAGCCAAGATCTGGCTTAATGCAAAGCCTCGCAGTTTGGAGAGGGAGGCGAAGTTATGCTATAGATGCTAGTTGTTGTGATTAATTTTGTTTATCTAGCACTTGTGAATTCTTCCCAAAATCTATTATGGCGTCTATTGAGAATGACAATCTCTTTTTATTGCATCCATACGGCCACTGGCCGTCGGTCAGGCGACTGCATCGCCTCCTGACGGCACTATTGGAGTTTATAAGGTCGGTGTGATGCATGTGATGGCCGCCGACAGGACTGAGTAAAATTGAGAGAAGATTCACAGAAGTTTATACTCTCCATGAGGATGCGAAAAGGGGATCTTGGCGCTCAACTGAGGAAGGTCGACATATATTCCAGCAGTGCATTCGAGGTTGTTCCCAAACGTATCAGTTTTGTCCGGATGGTTCACAAAAAAAGTCGTTCAATGAAATGATTTACTTTCAGTTAAGATTTTTTGAACTACTTCATGTCGGACAGGAGCAGACATGCTTGCAGCAATTGTCAGGAAGGGAGCGATCAGTTGCACCTCTCTGTGAGCCATCGATCGATTTAACAGTGAAATTCGGGTTTAAAATCCTACGTGTTCCTCGCTGTGACTTCCTATAGCTTAATGATCGTGTGACGGCTTGATGCTAGCGAGTAATCTTAGGCGGCTAATTTTCGTGACCAGCGTGTGTGGTGAAGTTAAAATTTAA
This sequence comes from Perkinsus chesapeaki, assembly GCA_013115145.1. Lineage (NCBI taxonomy): Eukaryota > Perkinsozoa > Perkinsida > Perkinsidae > Perkinsus > Perkinsus chesapeaki. Next base: position 9,146 of record JAAPAO010000099.1, read on the forward strand.
CTTCTCAACAGAGAACTTCAATTTCACTCTGCACGATGGTGATGCTGTGGATTTTACAGCTCACGCGCGACCGGTAAGGCAAGTGGTCGTTGCGTTGTCTCTTTCTTTGAAGAAGCTCATCTGTGAAACTTCGAGGATAGAATAGGAATGTCACCAACAAACTCGCGAAACTTCTACCATTGGTATATAAAAATTCGTCTTGTTTTGCAGTCAAGAGAATGGCTCACTTGTGATCTTATTCATGATATATTTCTTCGTTTAGGATTCGGTTGGCGGCGGCAAATCTCAAAGGACTGAAGGGATGCCGCTTCGCCGTGATGGTCAGAGTAAGCAGGGCCCGAGCAGATACTACTCTGGCAGATGATCCAGGAATCTCGATTCGTGTTTTTTTGCTTCACGAAAGGGGAATGCGGAATTTTAACCAAGGAAAATGCTTTCAATGTCTAGGAAGATTTTCATCAAACTTCTCACCATTTTTATGTGACTCATCAGATATTATCAATTTCGAAATTAAAGGTTTAATTCTTCATGAAATCGAATCTCTTAAAAGTAAGTTTCTATGAATAACTCTGTAGTATTTTGACATTTGGACACTTCTCGCCCCTCCTTCGTGTGACACGGCCCACCTGGTCGATTATGACCTCACTAGTAGCTGGCTAGGAGAGCCATAGGTGTTTTGTTGAAGCTCCTCCAGTCAGCATCCTGTTAAGTGAACATAAAGCGCTTTAGGCCTAGGTTGAGACCCTCCCATGCTTGGCTCGCTTAACTCAGCATAAGGGCGATTCTGCTCGGGTAATGTTAATGTAAATCGCTTTCAAGGTACCGGTAGTGTTGGGTCCCGTTGCACTGGCCGATTCACCATCGAAGACGGAGAATCTATTTCCTTTGACAGGCTTCCCGGAGGTGGGGTGGGCCTGGAGGATTACTCCACTCCTATTGGTTTCGGGCTCTCGTCCGGTCGGGCAGAAGAATTCTCAATCTCCGGGAGTTGAATAAATTCTGCAACGGTGAATTCATTGGACAATCTGCCAGCGCGAATGGCCTCTACATTATATAGCACCAGTGAAATAATTGACAGTTCCGTCAATAGCTAATAATATCAGTGCAATGTGAAACCTAGTTGCTGTTGAATGTCGATTCAAGCCGCAGCCGAAGCCAGACTTAACGAGTGTACTGGTATCCATCACCATCTGTTATCAGCAGTGTGTTTTATCTTCAAAGACTCTACTTGCAATGAAATATTCGCTCTGGGCTTGCCTGATAACATTAGACAGCTATTTATCACATTATAGTAATACTTCATTACGTATCTCGATAGCTGTTAATGTATTAAATCTATTTCCCCTTCCAGGTAGCGTTTCTATCCGACGTAAGGAGACCCTAGACGAGCTCGACATCGAACCCGTGCTGGAAAATTCCTCTCTTTGGAGGTCAACAGCTTCCTGCTGTGAAATCGCGGGGGAGACTGATGGCCAAGGATCAGGCGAAGAGTCACGGAGGGAATCTTGCAGCAACGGATTCGGAGACACTCGGTCGTGCTGTGCGGAATTGCCGCGGCCACAGCTTTCGGTTAAGGTGAGCGTTCGTGGATTCAGGACATACTAGAGCAGGATAGGCGGAAGGAAATGCAAAATACAGTATTTTTACCACCTCTGTCCGAAGTATATTAGTTTTCAAAAATTCAAACCCCAAAGTTTTCCCGTACCAAGGCCACCGAACCTTTAGCGTAGAATGCGGGCTGTAGTGTGATGATGTTTTCATAAATCTTTCAACGGAAAGTGGTTGATGCGGCATTGCTGGGATTTAGGTGCCCAAGAGAATCGGGAGATTCGACGTAGTCGAAGCCACACCGACAGCGCGCCCTGTGCGGATGCCTTCGGTAAGTATTCGTTGATGAGGAGGTGTTGCTTCTCGCGACACTCGCCTGCGGTGTGACTTTTTTTCTCAGATGCTCCATATAGATTCTTGGGACAGTAATCCTAGTGGCGGTGAAAGCACTTTACAGGTGGTAGACCAGTTAATGAAATATACCTCAACAGACTATGTCTCGCTTACTACCGAACGCCCTGCCTATTTGGCAACTTGCCAATGGCAAGGCGACTAATACTTGCTTCCGCCCGGGATCTTTCACGCTATTCGGAAGCTTTGGTGTGGCAGTCCTTCTGGGATTTGCGGCCAAGTCAAAAAATAGCTACAGACTTGCTGAATGAACATCAGGCAATCGAATCAATATTGGCTTCGTGTGGCAGTTGTACATCAACAGGTTATGGTTTGGTGTCATTTACAGAAGTTATTTAGTGAGTAGTATTTTCGAAAGTCTAAATTCAGCACGTAGTAGGTTTACGATCTACTTCCCCTAGAAAACTATCGGAATCCAGTCACTAATTTTATTCCTTCCGTCACTGCATGGCTTGATTGTAGTTACTGGATGATCTTAATCGACAAGTCAGAGCTCTTCTTGATCGAAATGCGGCGCTCGAGGCGGAAAATTCACTGTGAGGATTTTAGTGCGGTGATTTCTCGAGACTCCATCTCAGCCTGCATAGTCGATGTGAACGATTCTCAAAGCAGCTTCGAGAGCTCGGAGCTCAACCGGAGACCCCTGCAGATGTGAGCGCACAAACTACTATTACTAAATGTCTTGTTGTTGTTGTTGCAGTTTCCAGTCGCACTCACTCGTGCCGACACTCCTCCTGCTTATTTTGCTATGCGTCATCATCCATTTAAAAATGAGAATACTAATGGAATGGGATTGCCATAAGATTGTACTTTTGTAAGTCATTTTCGTTAGCAAATAATACCTGTACGTTTGGTGGCTTATCGGGAATACGACATGCGCCCATAATGGCTGGCTCGGAATGCTTCGCTATGGAAGAGCGTCGTTTTCGGTACTTAATTCGGTTGTGTTTCCCTTTCAGGTTTCTGTTCCGTGTCTCTGTACATCATCACTTTGCCTTCGCTAATCAGCGACGTTTTCCCCATCTTATGGTTTGAGTTTTCCGAGTGATAAGCCACACTACCCGTCCGTGAATTAATCGATAACCTGTGAATTCAATTAGTCGTACTGGCAGCTCTTGCAGCTACATAAAGGACAATGGACTCTCGCGTTAATATATACACAGTTGTGCTACACATCTTTGGAACACAAGAGATATACTCCCTACGATACGCGTATTTATGCGGAGCACAACTTGTTGTGTGTAGAGTAAATACGCGTATCGCAGGGAGAGCATGTCCGTTGCGCACCAGAGATGTGTCGCACAACTATATATATATATATACTTTTATATATATATTACGGGCCAGCGAGTGCCCATGCGACGACGGCCAAGGGTTGTGTTCAAGTAGTGGTTCAAGGCCACCAGTGTAACCACATGGGCTTCTCGCTAACCTTCCGGTTCATCCTGCTGTAGCAGTATTGTGCCAAAAAAGGCAAATTTTTTTCCTCATGCCCGTCTCCGAAGGCATCCAAGAGATCGTCGAGAAACACTGTGACGATGAGATCATCCTCAAGGCTGTGTTGGAGGTCCTCGAGAGTGGGGCGGTGAGCCGCGTGGCCCTGCTCGCCGGCCTCAAAGACTCCGACATAGATTTCTTGCGTGATGCTGTCCTTGAGAAGGACGATAGCCTCAAGGTTAAGAAGGTGGCTATTGGTGCCACTTTCAGGGCTTTGGTTCGAGAGGCTTCGTTCCAGATGGACCTCGCCGAGACGGCCGGGCGGGTTAAGCATGCAGCTTCCCGCCAGGAACAGTCGGTCATTGCCCTGAAGTCTAGGTTGAAGACGTTAAAATCTCTTTTCGGTCTGGATACTATTGACAACGACGTCTTCCCTACCCTGGAGGTTTTCAACAAGCTCAAGTCCTCTCTGGGTACATTCGTAGACTTCAAAAGGGAGTTGCACAACTGCAAGTACGTGCCGTCCGAGAAGAATGTTCTGCTCAACTTATCAACTGGTGAGGGACAGCCAGCGCTAGCAGCGATTCCTCTAAAGGAATCTGGTGCCGGAGAAACGCCAGACGATAAGCTTGGAGGTTCCTCTTGGCTTAGCTGTTTCAACAGGTACATGTTGGGTCTTCTCCTCGCTGACTGTGACGCCGGTGACAAGGGTGTTCGCGACAACGGCGACGGTCACTTGCCGTTGCCTAACATTGATCCCCTAACCCTCTTGACCTATCAGGCCAAGATTTCTCAGATCGCTTCCGATTCTGGTTGGAGTGTAGCTACTCTGGTCGACGATAGATTCAGGCGGGTGGTCGAGACCAAGTTCATGAATGGTTCACGGTGAAAACAGGAACGGAGAGGTGAACCGTTCACCTCTCCGTTCCTGTTTTCAAGACTTCGCGGTTCTGGCTGGTTTGAGAGTGGAGTTGTCTATGAGGTCTTCCGGCTCTGGCGGTTCGAAGCGTTCGAGCGTCTCCTCGCATGAAAATAACCCAAATAAGAAGAAGAAGAAGTCGAAAGGCCCCTGTTACGACTTCCTTGCTAACGGAGTGTGCAAGCGGTCCAATTGCCCGTATGCACACAGAAAGGCATCTGGGAAAGCTGAGAAGGGCGAGAATGATGCTCCCAAGAAGGGTTCTGCAAAGTAATGCATGTTCCTTGCATTTCTCTTTTTTTTTCTTGCGTCGTCTTCTCGGATTTCTTCGACCATTGCGCTCGCAGAACGGGTAATCCTGAGTGACTCTACGCTGCTCTGTTCTCGTTGTGAGGTCTACCTTGTTGCGTTGTTACCCACTAGTTTGGATTCGCAACGTCCTTACCGGTGGAGGGCTCTGTCCGTATAGGCGCGGCGGAGTAAACAGTAGGCGTTCGGGATCGGCTAGTAAAACAGGCTAGCGAGGCCCTTCGCGACTGTTTGGAGCGGTTCAGGAACACCCTCCAAGTCAGCGATTCCGTTGGGGTCGTCGGGTTTATCGAGGTTCGAAATCCTCCTTAAACAGCGAATAAAGCATTCCTCGTCTGTCCTGCTATTATGCACGAGGACGACGGATAGGCCGTAGTAACCGGTAACTCATTTAACTGGTGAATCACCAGTGGTTACCATGATGGTAATACCATCAGCTCTCAGTTGGCTCACTCCTTTGTGAGTCGCATTGTGAGCATGACGATTCCTGGTAGGCCTCGGTACTGCTTGGAGAGGTCCGGAAACCTCATCCATGGTAGCGCCAGGTTGTCCGTTGTCGCCCGTCCTGCTATTGTGCATGACAGGGCCGACGGAATAGTCATATTGGCTCACCATTAAGCTCTCCAAGAGCTGCTTTTGAGTTTATGAGCAACCGATCCAAATGTCTGTTTGTGATTTCGGGCCAGGTCTTTACCTCGTAAAGATGGGTGGGGGCCCCAATCTGAGAGTCTCAGACTGAGACCAATGGGTCCCACGAGAGGACTATCTAGTTGAGTCAGAGCCAGTGGTATTGCCAGTTAGGGCAATCACACACTAAAGGCCGAGCTGTCTCAAAGACGGTGTCTCTCAGAGAGATTCTCCCTTAGCTCCATTAGGACCTCGCCTGTGCTCCTTGGGCCTCGCCAGGGCGGCCCTGGCAGGGCCTTTTTCCAGTCATAGACCGGGACAGGGGCTGCTTGGTGATGCTCAGTCTCAGAGCGGCCCAGATTGGGCCTGATTCCTAAGGAGTTGGGTGGTCCGTGTTCCATTGAGGGGTTATCGTTCTGTCGTCATTGACGAATCGTCATTTTGATGGCGTCGAAGGACGTGAAGTCGACCTCTGCCTGCCTGGGTCTCAGGCTGTGGGGCCGGTAGTCACGGGCTGGTTAGTAACAGGCAGTTTACATCTGGGCGATGTTGGCAACATTATGCTGCCCAGTTCTCGCAAGAGGGGGATGTGTAGAGTTACAGCCTCTGGGCCAGAGGCTGTGGCTTTGTGTAGTCGCCTGCTGAACGAGTCCCGCTCCCATACCTCCCCATCGTTCTCTGTTTTTTTTTCTCCTTTTTTCGCAGCTCAGCCGCTCCTTTCTTAGGCCCATTGGTCCACCCCTAGTCACGTCGGGGGAGGTTCACAAGCATCTGCAAAACATCGCCGACCTCGTTAGCGACAACGCTAGAGAAGAGGAGAGGCTTTTGCTAGAGTCCTTGGTGGACGGCACAGGCGAACGTGGCGTACTTTCGCGAGATGACTTTGCAAAACCTACTGACTCCATGACACATCTTGTAAATATCTTCCTGGAGGAGGTGGAAATCTTATCCTCACCGCGTGTGGTCGAGAAGATCATGTCGTGGGCCGCTCTGGATCGTGAAAGCCAATCTGAGAGTACCGTCTGGAATGAGCTTGAGAGTTCTATCCAAGTCTGCGCAGAGCGAATAAGGAACTCGTGGGGTGCGGTCTTGGGGGTTCCCACTCGGTCCGCCTTGGCGGGTGGTCCTATTCGCGCTCCGCTTGTAGAGGCAGTACTCCGAAAGATGCAGAAGGAGTCTCCCCAACGAAAAATTGACTCGGATATATTCCCGGAATATATCCGAGTCAATTTTTAATATTATATTATTCCGTCTGATTGATGTCGGAGTGCCTCTGGGGACATCATCCGAGGTGGCCGTCAGTGGCGCTTGGCCTACTTACCACCCCAAGCACAAGCACGACTATCAGCTCTCGCGCGATCTCTGGCGAAACTATGAATCCGCGGAGCATTATAGCGAGGAGGTTACTAAAACTATCGAGGCCGAGATCACGGCTGACCGGATGGCGGTCATTGACCGAGGTGACCTTGGCCAAGTTCGAGCCGTGACTCGACTAGCGTGCATCCCGCATTTCAAAGAGGATGGTACTATTCGGAAAGTCCGGTTAATCGATGATATGAGGCGAAGCGGTGCGAACTGTCTTAGAGAGCCTAACCTGCAGGAAACTATCCTGCTTCCATCTATACGTTCGGCGGTGGCCGCTGTGCTGCAGGACGAAGGTTCGCCAGGTCCTAGTTCTCCAGGCCGCGTTTTCTGGCTCGAATCAGATATCCGGAGTGCCTTCCGCCTAGTGCCATTGGCCGAGCCCGACACTTGGTTTTGCGTGAACAAAGTTCATGAGGGTTTTGTGAGGCATTTGATGTTGCCCTTCGGGGCTACCAGTAGTCCTCTAATCTTCGTGAGGGCATCTTCAGGTGTCGCTCTCATCGAATGTCGAGTCCGGCGACAGGCGGAGTTGCATCCCCGCGTGATCATATACGTAGATGATAGAGGTTCTAAGGCTCGTGCCAAGCAGCTAGCGAAGGCTACACTAATATCAATATTAGTCGACGCAGTCTGCGGCGTTCCGACCGCCACGGAAAAGTTACATGCCTCTACCACTCCACACTGCCTGGGGTTCGTCATGGATCTTGACAGGGGGGTTCTCACCATCCCGCACGAGAAATGTACCACAATTGGAGACGCACTACTCCCTCTGACTACCGTAGGCTCTCTTGCAGTTGTGAAAGATCTCGAGCGATTGACGGGCCGGCTCAGTTGGGTGGCCGGAGCTTTCAAGAGAATCAACCCTTTCTTGTCCTCCTTCTACAGTACTCTGAAGGTTGCCGAGTCCAAGGGTTTAAGGTCTATAACAGTTGGCCGCAATCTAGCCTACGCGGCCCGTTTCCTCCGTCATTTTATTTCGGCGGACTGCTCTATTCCCTTCAACAGCCTCCTACCGGAGTTGGGAACGCTTGCGCGAGCTGTTGTCGTATTCGATGCATCTGGTGGCTTCCTCGGGGGTGTTGTATTTGAGCGCAATCCTCCAGGCTGTGGTCATTCGTTCTACTGGTACCACCTCGATTTGAACGACGAACGAGTCGTTAGCAGCGTAAAACAGATTCTTGGCTATGGCGACGAGGTCTTGGAAGGGATTTGCTTCCACGAGCTCCTTTCGGCAGCTCTCGGCATACTGCTCACTGACCCATCCCAGCCCGTTGTTGTCGTTTCCGATAATGTGGCCTGTGTGAGAGCACTACAGAAGATGCGGAGTAAGTCTGCGGCTCTCAATTGTATTTTGGAGCGACTTATGCTCGTTCGTCCTGGCTTGGCAGCCCCATCTCTATATGCGCAGCACCTTGCCGGGGAGCTCAATATCCTGGCAGACCAGATATCGCGTAGTGATATACAAACTAACCGGAGTATTTTCTACAGAGTTGACGGTGCTGTAGAGCGAGACGCTTTGCTCGAGTTGGCGAAGCTTACATGCGCAAGGACCGGCGGTTTCTGAGTAGGTTGTTTCTCTGTGATGCCTCAGTCTCACAGCTGTTTCAGTCAGAAGGGTCCTGAGTTCAGTCCGCTATTATTGAGCGTTCAATCAAGCGATACCGTTCCCTTTTCCCTGATTTGATAGACAGATTGGGATGGTCCCAGCATTCACCCCTCTGAAGGCTTGCCAGCGCGAACTATCAAACCGGAAGTCATTCGGCCGGCCCTCACTGACTCGTGCGGATAGGCCTCCAATCGTTCGTGGGACCATCAGTCCCAAACGACGAGGCTCAGCCAAGAAGGCCTCATATGTCTCGAAACGTCTGTCGCGTGAGGACGTGAATGCGTTTGTGACTGAAGCCAGGGCCCCCAGTACGAGGAGGTCATATGAAGCAATAAGGAAGGCTTACGTGAGAGTTATGGAGAGCGCACAAATTGTCCCATATCCGCTGGTGCCGGCTAAAGCTATTCACTTCATAGTATCGCTAGTTAAGGGCGATTATACGTATGAAAGTGTCAGAAACTATGCACAGCGCATCAAATCTTTAGCGAAAGAGGAACGTGGCGATGTTTTTGATGTCTAGGGAGAAGAGCGGTTCAAGCTGGCTCTGCGTGCTGCGTCCAAACTGTGCCGCCAGGCCAGTTCAATTGAACAGAAACGCGCCGGGACTTTCACAGCAGACGAAGTCATTGCTATTGCGCATATCCAGGACCCCTTACACGAAGGAACCGTATGTGCGATCCTATGCGGAGTCAGCTGTCTGTTGAGAGTCAATGAACTGCTGGCGCTATCTAAGGGCGATATTCACTTCAGCTCTGACGGCCTGTCGGCCCAGATCATCGTAAGGAGGAGCAAAACAGACCCCAGCGGGCGGGGTTGTCAGCTCACGGTGGGCTGCCTGTGCGGACAAGGCCCTGCACGTGACGAATGCGCGGTGCACAGGCTGAGGTGGTGGGTATGCGTGACATGCGAGGCGGAAGACAGCCTCCTGTTCCCGTACACGAGAGACCGCTTTATTAAGGACATGTCCGATCTAGCATCCAGAGCAATTGGTTTTCGTGGTTGTGTCGGACGGTCGTTCAAAGGGCACTCTCTTAGGCGGTCGGCAGCCCAGATCCTCTTTCATCATGGAGTTAACATCGAACACATAGTTGAAGCCGGGAGGTGGGCCTCGTCGCGCTCCCTGTCGATGGCATACTTGAGAGAAGGAGCATATAAACCTATCCGTCAAGCTGAATTGACGAGGATAATGCTGGACACCTCTCGCTTCCAAGCAGTGAGGACGTAAAAGTAAGAATAGTGGAAAGAGGTTGGGAGGAGCTAGGTGTCTGATACCTTTAGCTGACGGCCTTGCAGTCGGCACGTCACAGTGATAGAGTCTTGTGGCTGACTCATCCGTTCAGGTATCGACGCCAAGCTCGCGACTTTGCCTCCAGCAACTGCTCTACATTGCTGCAAGGCAATGTCGCCCTCTTCCCACTCTCCCGAAGAGATAGCTATTTATGCGGAGCACAACTTGTTGTGTGTAGAGTAAATACGCGTATCGCAGGGAGAGCATGTCCGTTGCGCACCAGAGATGTGTCGCACAAGTATATATATATATATATACTTTTTATATATATATTACGGGCCAGCGAGTGCCCATGCGACGACGGCCAAGGGTTGTGTTCAAGTAGTGGTTCAAGGCCACCAGTGTAACCACATGGGCTTCTCGCTAACCTTCCGGTTCATCCTGCTGTAGCAGTATTGTGCCAAAAAAGGCAAATTTTTTTTGTCTCTTTCGGGAGGAGCTAGGTGTCTGATACCTTTAGCTGACGGCCTTGCAGTCGGCACGTCACAGTGATAGAGTCTTGTGGCTGACTCATCCGTTCAGGTATCGACGCCTAGCTCGCGACTTTGCCTCCAGCAACTGCTCTACATTGCTGCAAGGCAATGTCGCCCTCTTCCCACCCTCCCGAAGAGATAGCTATTTACTCTACACACAACAAGTTGTGCTCCGCACACAAACGAGGGTGCACGGTGTCAATACACACATTTTGGTTAGTGATCGTGTTGGCGAATTACCGTCCTCTTGGTCAAGTAAACCACTGGACTAGTGAGCCAAAACTTGGTCATGTTTGAACAATTCTCCGTTTATAGACTATAGATCTCTCACTCACGGTGTCATGACGTATATAAAGCTAGTAGCTCCGGCTATATGTGACCAGCCTGTGGGTGGCGTTTAGTGCTACGAAACAGTGGCAGTACTGCTGCAGGTTTGAACAGTGCAATACTTTCAGGTTCCTCGACATTATTGCAGGGTTTAACTCCCATAAAGTTTGAAGGGATTTATACGCCGCTTGGTAAGCTTTTGAGTTTCACGTTTTTGACGTGTCTGTTTGAGTTTCACTGATTCGCTCCCCTAACAACGTGCCCCAATGGAGTGCGTGTGCACTTAGTTTGACTATTATTTACTTTCAAACACCAGTCATACTCCCTCAGAAACCTTTCTTTTAAAGTTTAAAATTTTCAAGCCATGCGCGTTCGATGCCAGCGCAATGTCCCATGCCTACCACCCCCACCATTTTACGGTAATTAGATCGACATAGGTAACCTGACCAGTTTAAGAATCGCATCAGGAAGAGTCGCCCTTATCTCACCGGCCATTGTCCGATCTCGGTCTTCAATCATAACCTCGTAGACATGCGGCGCGCACTTCTGCATGATTGAGTTTATCTGGCCAGCTTTCTCACGACTCTTCAATTGCTCAGCTATACTGAGTATACCTGTCAGTCCCAACTGATTGTGAATATTCGCTAAGATGTACCTCCAGTATGATCAACGTCGAGGTCTTGTAGTTCTCTACATGCCAGCATCTGCTGCCAGTCTTGCTGAAGAGCTTTTGTGAGGCCCTCCATGGTCAAAGTGATATCAACGTCCCCGGTGATAACCTAGAAAAATAAAAGCATTTCTTACATAAAAATAACCTGCAAAAACTCAGCACAAAGAGATAACCTTTTCGGTTACGAAGCCTGAGCTCGGTCGTTCACAAGAATCAACAGGGAGGAACGCAGAGAGGAAAGAGCCTTCCATTTTTCAGGAGCTTGTCCCCGACTAATATGCAACTTGTGAAACGCTAAAACTTGTCCATTCGACCTGCAACCGTCCCACTGGGACCGTCTCAGGGTACATATAAGAAGCGAGGTTAACTGCTAACCCACCTATCGCCATTAATTAGACAGTCCCTCATTCGAAGGAAATGTCACCCTACCCACCCTGGCTCCAATCTCCTCCGCGGTCTGGACCGCGGTCTTGAACTCCGCTCCCGGCTCTATCCCCATCGACTTGAAGTTACCTTGAGAAATAAAGTATTTGAGAAGGGAGGATCGAGTTCCAAGTGAACTCAGTGCTGATTGTCTTTGAGTGATATGCAGTATTGGAATGTATGCATGCATTCAACTATGTTGGCAAGACAGGAAGAATTCGGGAATTTTCCACAAAAATGGCCCCTAACATCGCGTAGCAGTAAAGTGTAAGTTCTATACTTAATCGAAGGCCGTTATAGTCATCATCATGCTCAAGCTGATCTAACATGTGTATTATTATAATCGAGGTTTTGAGAACCCGCATGATACTATTATAAGATATATAATCCTTGGTTTTATTGTACCATAGAAGCCTCGAAGCCCTTGCTCCAACATAGCCTGCAGAGGGAGGCCTCCACCGGAGCCAACTCCACGCAGGAGGACTTTAAGCATTTCCGCGAGGCCACCAGGAGTGTCACCGAAACCACCGGCACGCATCTGAAAGAAGTATAGGGGCTTAATGTTGAAAAGCTCAAGTGGAGGACGAGGATCAAACGCATTATAATATTCGATAATGCTAATATTCATCGACTAAATTAGACTCTCAAGCGTCGCCGGATTCGGATACCTTCTGCAGTCTCTTTGGGCATAACTCCACCATTACACCTTCAGGGCGCTCAGTCAGTATCATATCTCGAACTTGCTCTGCACTGGATGACGACACATGAGCTGTTCCTAAATAACACAGCTACAGAGAATCACCCGAAACTGTCTGTGACATCTCCCAGCAGCATAAGACGGTAATCGATTCTATTCGTTCTGGGCTACTGCTGGCCGAGCCAACCTATCCAATCCTACATTGAGTTAAGACTACGCCGGAAGATACTGAAATACCACCCGAATTCACCGCTCGAATAATATATAACTTTTTTATGAAAAGTTTTTATATTGGTTATGTATGACAGATCTTTAAAGCAGAAAATCTCCCTTTCGTGGCGCTCAACAGTAAAAGCCATTGGCTTCAGCTCTTTGCTGAAACGCTCCTTATTTTCGTGACTCCGTTATATTCACCAAATTGCCCCCCAAGAATGAACCTTCATTGAACGCATATCATTTTCCTACCCCAAATTCACAGAGTGCGCATTCAGCTACGTCATTGTCTCAACCGGGTTCAAAGACAATCCTACTGCATGTTCTTCGATCTCGCATGGGAGAGAGATGCAGCAGTACCCCAGACCTCACCGATGAGAACAACCTCTCTCCCAGATGCTCTTAGATAGCTGACTGTTGGGTTCCTAGTACTGTGCTCTACCGATGCTCCTACTATAGAGGAGGAAAAGCATCTTAATGCGAAGCTTAATGCAATGCGAGGACTGTGAAGATATGTAGATATCATTCAACAAACGACTGTATAAACTACGTAATTTTCAGTTTGAGTCTCGGCGGCTGCCCGACTTGGATTTATGGTCATTCGAGTGCGCCTTTGAGCCGTGAAAAAGTTGCCCGCCTTTGGCACGCATTCTCAGATGACACGTGCTGTAAACATATAAATATTTTTCGCGATTAAAGATAACGATTTTTTATGGCGACAGAAATGATGAACTTGATCAATGATGAACTTTTGGCCGAAGTGCTCGCCAGTGAATTCAATATTAATGATACTACTAAAATCTCACCCTTCTTTCTTGGGGGAGCTATTCAGAGAAATTAACAGTGGAATTTCAGCATCAAACGAATTTCCTGTTCCCTCCATTTTGTTGCGATCCAATCTCTGCGATATGTCCCTCCGGGTCGAACGCTCTCTCTATCCAACAACCCTAGAGCTTCCCTATCTGTCCTAATGCCCACAACAACGACTTTACTAACTCAACAACTTCTCAGTGGTACTTACGTATTCAACTATGTAGCACCGATACTAAAATGAGTAGCAAGTGTTAGCAATTGATTGATCGGCTCCTAACTGACGGAGCCTGTAATGAGTACAGAAATGTTAAATTCAATGATAATAATAATATGAAACTTATATCGACATTGCCCGCATTCTAAACGTCGCAAACGACACTCGATCCTCGTGCCTTTCTCGCAGTTGTTGCTGAACAAAGCACTTCTTGAGGAATGTTAAACTAGAAATATTACTTGTTTCCAAACCCATTTCCGCATCCGATTGAATTCTGCAACTGACATTGGATCTCGTGGAGGATTGAATGATGACTCGCAAGGATGAGTCCGCCGCTCGAGGCCCACTTCTGAAAGGAAAAGGGACAGAGTAATTTTATAAACCGCAAAAACCTAAGTGGTGCGATATAAACACATGCTTGTCTAAGGAAGGCAATTTCATGAATGATTCATGATGGGACAACATCGAACATTGATGATGTTGTTCAAAATGGGATTCATGATGAATTCCATTTTAATCCCGAGGATTGTATAAACAAATACTTATTATATAATTATAAAGATATGTACATCATCCTACCGCAGCTTCGAACTCCATGACTGGAAGACATATTTATCTTGACATTGCATACTTTATATATTTTTCTATTGTACGTATATTTCAACTGTTAATCACCTATATTGTATAGTCTCCCCTCTACTATTACTACCATTAAATGACACATGATGCTTGCCATGTTCATTTATTCTCTCTCCATTTCTATCATACCGTAACGGCATCAGTAAACTATGTACCCTATCTCGAGTCCTCCTGTTCTCTTCCAAAGCAAGCTCATCAAATGAACCTTAAAACCAGCAAGATCTTCAACATCCCACTTGAGATTTCTCCTACTTGTCTCGGCAGGGGCTTCACACGTTCGTTTCAGGATGCTATACACTGGCGTTTTGCACTCATGTGCCACATCTTCAGGCTTTACCACCGACCCATTGGCGCCACGCTTGGGAGGATGCATTGCAAAGAATCCCGTATGGGGACAGGTTGTGTTGGAAGCTGTCCTGATAGATTATCACATGACCCCTCTCCATGGAATGCCATACAGCAGCAATCGGAAAACACCACTACGTGACGTTGTAAAGTTAATAACGCAATCGAAGGGACCGATTAAATCTTAATGAAGTCGATACTCGACACTGATTGAGAATAATAAACCGCTTATTATAATATTGAGACCTTTCAGACATTTACATAATCATTAATAATATATCGGCTGTATTGAACGCATACAACTGCAACAATTGTATTCTAATTTGACGGATTCAGTGAAAGCTCCTAGCCGAGAAGAAAAGACAGGCCTACAACTTCTAGGCTTCAAGTTTCGGCCCGGACTTGACATCTGATCGGTATCATATCCATCACTGCCAGCGAAACCGAGTACTGCTACTTTCCCTTTATAAATATCAAATCGTCTTTCCCTCCCTTCCCCCGTTTCCGTCGCTCCACCGTATTTCGACGCTCTAATTTTTAGATTCTCTTTCCCCTAGTACTTCTTCGGGCTCTTTTCTCCAGCACTTGCCGGCAGTCCACGATGGGGCAACCCAGCATGTCGATGATGACCCCCGCCCGCACTCCCTGGACCTCCAGGCTGCTCCTGAGACACCACCTTTATAGATTACTGTTTCAAAGCTTTGAATAAAGAACAGGTTACTTTGAACAGATCTCTCACATATCACCAATCAACAAAACAGCATGTACTTGATAAACAGCGAACATTCGGGTTGGCATATCCACAGCGACTGTCGGACAGATTCCTTTTTTAAGGTTTCCTTCTCCCTTAAAACTTTATTAACATAATCATATCCTGCAGCCTATTCGAGCATTGGCTATATTAAGGGGTTGTTATACTATATTCTTATAAGTCATTATTTACTTCATTATCACACTTATTTATTAAACATTTTATAACTCCATTCAAGAAGATCCAAAAACACCCGACACCTTCTCTAGAATTGTCCGCGCCTCCCCAACTACCTGCACAGCATCGTCATCTAATGACAACGATATCCCTTTCTCTCTAACTTTGGGTCTGGCTCCTACAAGCAGGGATACCACATACTACAAAGCAAGAATTGTAGCTAAAGTGGGTGCATAGTCGCAAGTACGGATTGTCTCTCCAAGGAAGAATCAACCACTCGCCGCTCTTCTCAGTAGTACGCTTATGACAAGCATTATCTCCCGAGACATGGAGATTCTTATATTGATAAAAAAGAGGAACGGCCAAAGAGGATGTATTATCAACATGCCTACTGTACTTGCCCGAGCCTCTCTTTAAAGACATTGAAGATAATTTTGCTACAGTAGTTTCCGAAAAACCGTATCTGTTCTTTACAGGGACATCCCCTCCTTTTTCACTACGTCCTGTCTCTTCATTCCCTTTGCGCCTATCCCTTTCAATTAGGAGTCTAAGTCCCCTCGAACATGCTCCACAGCAATTCTCAATCGGTGTACTAGACGACAATCGCCTTCGAGATGGTGACAGCGGCATTGGTGTCATCGCATATGATAACATTAAAAACACAATCCTGAAATTAGTGGTTCGATCGTCTACATGCGAGGAATTTTTCACCCGATAGTAGCAATACTATTATCACCATTTTCACATGATAGCCGACACGTAGCTCAGAAGCAGGATTATTGCAGTAGTTCCTTACGAGACGAGGATGAATAATATTCCGACTTTCGGGAACCTGTACGTCGAGGGGAGCTCCAAAAACGATGCTCTGATCGTTACTATGTAGCCTTTTGATTATTATCAACCAGGTGAGTGGCGCTAGAACGAACCAATGTCCAGGATGAATCTCATCAATAGCTTGCTTGAGAAGGATATTTACTATCAACATTATCACAATATTAAGCACATTGCATCCTCCTTTTCCTGCCCGACACTCTTAATGTTATTACTCATTCAGCCCCCTCGCACTCCCTCCTACGCCCCTAGCATGAATGTTCCTACACCAACAACCACATTACTACTAGTAACTCCTGAAGCCCTCGCGTAAATATAACAGTTCTAGCTGAGGAATGCATTCACTAAAAACTCGGCAAACCGTTGATAAAATACCGAAACGATTGCAAGCATGCTCAAAAACTGAATAATCAACATGGATCCAGCTGAATAAGAAGAATAATAATTTAAAACTGACCCAGCAAACGATGTTACCGCCGCGCTCATGCGTTGCAAGCTGTTATGAGCCCACTCGCAACAGTCTTGCCGCCTTCTCGAAGGGCAAAACGCAAACCTAGGGGGAATCATTCAGAGAAATGCAGAGACGTATAGGACTTACCAACTTCAACGGCTTGAGGTCTGTCTAACTTCAGTGTAGCTTTGATGCTATCACCTAGAAAAATAATAATAATGGTGAAATAAAACACCCATGCCAGCAGCGCATGTGATATTGTACCATCTATAGTGGACATTTTATATCAACAAAAAACTTACTCCATCAAAAAGTTCTTCCTTACTTTATCAATGCTAATTACTAGTATTGATAAATACGCTAATTCATGCCCCTATACGAATGAGATGCGTTCCCTATGTACAGTCCTACGGTATAGTGTATGGGTTATATTGCGACCTTCTAGCTGTAATCTAGATCTGGTGAATCGACAATAAACACTCTGAAAAGTGGTACAGGTCCCAAACTTACCAGGCATAGCCATGTCTATCCCATCAGGCAATATAATCCTACATGAGCAATCACCAGTTCTGATGTAGGCTTGGGGACGATACTCACTATGGAAGGGGTTCTTACGTCCACCTAAATGTGTTGGTAAGAATGAAGCCCCCCAGTCTTAGCACATTGGTTACAACGGAGGTGTGTTCAGCAAGCAAATGGTAGGGAGCTACTAAAAAAGTACCACGCTAATCAGACTTGTCGTTTCCATCATCATCAACAAGGGCGAGAGGGATTTCCGCTCCCCTATCGAAGATGAGCAAGCTTATCAAAACCGCTCATTGTCACGTGAAGTCGATGGCATTCGTGCACACGGTAAAATTGTGTATCATTATCTGCACAGGTGAGCCGATGGTAATGGTTCCTACCCTCATCCTCCTTCAATACATACAAATCTGTCTCGAACTCTGTATAGGTCTTAGCAGCACCGGGCTTGGTTAGTACCATACCGCGACGGATCTAATAAAGGGATCCCATTAAATTAAGTAATATACAACTCAACGAGATTATCCTAGTTAAGAAGGGCACACGAAAAGAAAAGCTTTGAGAAGATGATTTCCTGAAAAAGAGCTGAAAAAATATTTTTTTGTGAATAATATATTAAAATAGTTGATAATATATTAAAATAGTTGATAATATATTAAAATAGTTGATAATATATTGAAACAGTTGATAATATATTAAAATAGTTGATAATATATTAAAATAGTTGATAATATATGAAAACAGTTGATAATATA
>JAAPAO010000099.1:27056-78396 GCA_013115145.1 Perkinsus chesapeaki
TAATATATTAAAATAGTTGATAATATATGAAAACAGTTGATAATATATTAAAATAGTTGATAATATATTAAAACAGTTGATAATATATTGAAATTGATGATACTGCTAATAGCCCCTCACAACTGCCACTTGTTAATACTATATACGCTTACCTGATTCTTCTTCACCCCCTTGAGCATCACCCCACACTGATCACCCGCCATGCCTTGATCAAGAGTCTTATGGAACATCTCAACACCCATACACTGCGACTTGAACTTCTCTTTACCCTATCAATAGAACACCAACATAAAGGAATAACAGCAGACATAACTCAGCAGCAGGTTACAAAGCCAATATCGATTCTACTATATCACCAATGGAAAAGAGGGATTAATCTAGCGTCACTAAATGTGTTCATCGAGATTTGGAAAACGAAATGGGATAATGCGAAGTCTTGCGACTACGATATAGTACAGCATATTTCCGTAACTTATTGCTGTACAATTTTTCCCTCTGTTATTAGTACATAAAAAGACGTTTCCATTTTGCAAGTAACCGAAAGGTCTGCTTTGCTATAAATCAGTCTTACCTGACCAACAATCTCCAGCGGGTCCCCGACTTTCACCAAGCCCTGCTCAATCCGGCCAGTGACAACATAGCCTGATCGCTAAAATCATCGAGCCACAGTGAATCACAGCCCACCTTTTCCTTGAATATTAACCACCGTTTCGATAGGCAGCAAAAACGGTTTGTCTTGAAGTCGGGCTAATAACATCAATACGTCATAGATGACCTAACACTTGTCTACGTGGCTCTGGAATGTATTCATCAACCGCATCCATCAGCTTCAAGATGGCCTCTTTACCGTACTCGCCCTCCTCACCACGAAGGGCCTTCAATGCCGAGCCCTTCACAAAGGGGGTCTCCTCACCTAGAACGCAAGATATAATATATATCGGACCTAGTATCCATATAGAAATATCCATACTCGACATTTATTTAAACACGCAAGCGA
This sequence comes from Perkinsus chesapeaki, assembly GCA_013115145.1. Lineage (NCBI taxonomy): Eukaryota > Perkinsozoa > Perkinsida > Perkinsidae > Perkinsus > Perkinsus chesapeaki. The sequence continues at coordinate 28,054 of JAAPAO010000099.1, forward strand.
TTGAGAAATCAATCTAGGTATACAATCTACCATCACGGGGATGCTTTGTCCCTAACACGGAGACACAATGAAATGTTCTTTAGGAAAAATATGTTTCTATACCAAAAGTAAACATCATTCCTCCTGTGAGCTTGTGATGCTCTTTATTACTCGCTTACCTGGGTATTTATAGAACTCCAGCAGCTCTCGGACCTCCAGCTCAACGAGCTCAACCAACTCGGGATCGTCGACTTGGTCCATTTTATTCAGGAATACGACAAGTCTAAACAGGTTGAAAGAACGACTCGGGAAATTCCGATTCGAGAACTAAGAATTTCGTGAAGAGACAGGAACTTTTCAAGATGTATAGTAACAAAAATAAAGCAAATAATAGTATCCCCCGAGAGGATCGAAACTAACATGACCGGCTAAAAACAACTAAAACGCATAAAACTCGAGTTGAAATGTGACCAGAGTCTTTCGAGTTCGGAATGCAGTAAGAAGAGTAAGATTGAAATGTAAAATGTGCCCGATAGACTGAAGAACTCTCGACTGGAGTGCACTTCATAAATCCAAACGACCTTACCTCGGCACCCCAATTTGCTTAGCAAGTAGTATATGTTCCCTCGTCTGAGGCATTGGCCCGTCAAATGCCGATACCACCAGAATGGCTGGAGTCGAGCTTTACTAGACAGATATGATAATCATAGCTCACCTCCATCAACTTGGGCCGCACCAGTAATCATATTTTTAACATAATCTGCGTGGCCAGGGCAATCAACGTGACCGTAGTGACGCTTTTCGGTCGAATATTCAACGTGGGTCTGGTTGATGGTGATACCTGCGGACATACGCCTTATTAGAGGAAAATACGGGGGAAATTCGGTATAAAAAATTACGTCGCATTGAGAAAGGCGTTACTAGCTTGAATGTTGTAAACGAGTAAGGATATGAGCTTGAGGGCTCGAAAAGACCCTCCGAAAGAGAGAGAAAAAATGACGATAAACTGAGGGTGTATTTGAGCGAAGGCAAGGCATACCTCGTCTCTTCTCCTCAGGTGCTCTATCAATAGCTTCATAGGTCTGGAAATCTGCCAGACCTTTGTCACTGAGGATCTTGGTGATCGCTGCTGTGAGGGTCGTTTTACCATGATCAACGTGACCTGAGGAAGTCAATGATAAACAATTAAATGTACGTTACTATAGGAAACCCGCACTATGGACAATTGAGAATGCACAAGCCCGAAGGTTTATATACAAAAAGGGATTATAATCCATTATTGTATTAGTTGATGATATAATACTTATATACCATACGAGGAATAATATGTACCCATCAAACCTATCACGATAAATTCATGCGCTCTTCATTATCATTACAAAGTAGTTAATAGTTAATACTAGCGCTAATAAGGAAATATATAATAACTCCGCTCCTACTTTATATGGAGCGGAAAGAAGGAGGGCACGAAGTTTTCCAAGAAATAAAGCGACGGAACTTGCGAAAATAAATAGATTCCGGCGAAAGTATCGATGCATTGTACAACTTACCAATAGTGCCCAAATTCAAATGAGGCTTTGTTCTTACAAACTTGCCGGTTGCAAAGCCCCTCAGCGATATAAGCGCCGCTGTACTTAGACGGGAGGATAATGATCGATTGACGATGCTAGGGGAGCAGTAGGTAGCAGCAAACATTAGTAAAATACTAAAAGGAATTTTAACGAAAATAATATGCTACAAAAGTACTGTATGAAAGCACAGGGTACTATTAAATCACTAAACACAAAGTAGCTCCTGATTTACTGTATACTGTATTCAGTAATACCCATAGTATTAAGGTTTAAGAGGTCATTTAGCCTTGACGGAAGGACCAAAGCGATGTGATCAGGTCTTAAATAATACCATTTATTCCTTTACGAAAAAGGCAACGTTGCCCAAAGACTTAGCCATTTCCTTAGCAGTCTATATTATGCTCTAAGAATGCTACCTGCGATCCTAACCTCCCTCGAATGCACGTCCCTGCTGTTGCGTTGTTCAACGACGTAATCGATTAGAATGGCGAGCGCTACTTACAATGCGCACGTCCAGTACTGTAGTGGCATACATGACTTTAGACAAGGCATTGACAGAGCTGGCCAGGTGTATTTGTGATGATAGTGATGGGAGCCTATTGGGACGGATTAGGGCTGCTAATGCTGAGCTTATAGTAATATAACGGACTTTCACTTATTGACAAACAGTTTAGTCTCCTCAGCAGCTTTTGCCGTTTTTTGTGGCTTGACGTACTTGGTATTGAATAGGCCGAGTGCTAATCATCAATCTAAATTTTTTCTCCTTCCAGTGGGACACTATGCAAGTATACTTCTAACCCGGTAAACTTCCGGCTTCAATCGATTGTAAAATTCGTATATTTCAAATAATGTCAAAATGAATAGATTTTCATTAAATTAAGAATAGTGTTACTTTTGTTTCGTAATGGATTATACTTTTGTTATTTTTCAGAAGACACAGTGTGTAATTGAAGAACTCAGTAAACTGCGCTGGGCTGTCCAACAAGAGGAAAAGAAGAGGGAAAAGGAGGCTGCAAAAATCCAGCTCTCTCAACCGATTGAAATTATCACTCCAAAAGAGCGAAAGCCTTTGGCGCCCGAGATCCTAGACCCGGTGGAAGCTATGTTGAAGAAGGCTCGTGAAGCTCTAATGGCTGAGCGAATGGAACGGAAAATTGACAGGTGTGTACGGATGATGAATGTATGTAATGGAGTGAGGGGGAGAGGGCCGTATCTCAATAGTTTCCAGAGGTTTTGCTCTCACGGCTTTTGATTCAGAAGTTTCTTTTCAATTTTACGCTCCTTGTATATATCAGTACATTTGATCATGTCGGCTATTGAATTGCTTAACATTTTTAGACATTCGTATACTGTACATTTTAAGTTCACAAACAATCCAATCTCGAATATCCTGTTGTACTACGTAAGTCTTCACTGCATTAGGCGAGGGAATTAATGACAGGCATTCCTGGTCATGTATCGCCTAGACTGGATTGTTGCCAGCGTACCGTTTTATGACTAAAAGCTTGCTTTTAGACCTTCATATAAGCGACCGACTCCTCGATCTAGTAAGGATAATGAGACCGGGGGGACAGACAAGAGTACTAAGACGGGGAACAGGACGGATAATAAAATGATGGGGAAACTCGAGAGTGATGTGACAAGTAATCTCAAATGCGCTGATAGGGAGTTTTCAGAGTCATCGTCTTCGACTAACAGCGTGGATAGTGGGAGATGTAAAGTGGATGGATCCCAGAATCCTGGTGATGGCAGGAACGAGGAGGTAGTATGTAATAGGGGGCTTAGTGGTTATTGGGATTGAACGGTATGTAGTCAATAGAATACTGATGTAGTCATCTGTTCAAATGATCACAATCCTAGCAGCTAGATATTCTTCAGATGAGCTTTATATGTTGGTTCGAGAGTCAACTTCTCTTCTGCTCGGCTGCTCAGCAACTATGCATAGTTCGAGTTTTCACGGCATAATTTATGCTTCAGAAACTATGCCATAACGTTCGATCTCATTCGCAATGTCTGCATCGCTGTCTTTTTGTAAACCGCCCAAGTTTGGGAAGCAGTGAGCAGTTTGCATAATGAGGCACCGCTCGGAGGTTCAGAATTGGGATGCTACGAGTGGGATTGTTGTAAACGCCGAGATAAATTTCGGCTGAGCTATATAACTAGCTCCCGATTGTAGTAATTCCGAGGCCGGGCGTTTCTGACGCAAAGTGCCCTGATTTGAATGGGGGGGATGTTTCATGGGACGATACGATGCTTGTTCTAGAATTTGAGTGTGTCCGAGAAGGTAATTTTAAGAGAGAGTACGACGCTATTGAGGCATGTTTGGAAGTGAATAGAGATCGCTGTTAGCGACCTCCGAAAATGACAAGTTGATAGCTGAGATGTCAGAAAAGGCTATTACTGGAAAAATATGCCTCATCCCGTGCGGATCCGATCCGCCGGATCGCTGCTCACTACTCGAGTATCTCGTCGCGCAATTCGTTTGTGGCTCACGAGAGACGCGATGTCATTGCTGACAGTGCAAGCTTCGCCTAGAAATTTCGAGATCTACGTAACTTTCACCACTATCTTCATTGGATACTTGGCGAATGAAGCTATGATGCAAAAGGGTTAGAGGCTGGCTGAACAAAAGTCTGTTAGTGTCGATGTTTCTATCCATAATCGGCAGCTAGTAAAGGTGTTGAACGTTTTCTGAGGGTTAACGTAAGATATGGTATGATTGGCGGAGATGTTTATTATGCCTTTATGAGAGATACGAATATTTATAGGAGACTTTTTATGAGGCCACGAAAAAACACTTTCGGCCCTACTGATGAATTGCATGCTCGAGAAAGCATTGATTGGGTATTGCACTGTACAGTAGACGTGCATGTTCTAGAGCATTCTCTCCGTGAAGGAACTTTTTTTACGTCTTGAGTTGGTCTCTCTGTGTTTCGACAAATATACAGTCTGACTGTGCAGACTATATCTCTACACTCGATGTGTGAAACTCAACTCTTGGCTCCGCTCTTCAAATTCCGCGTAGTGTACCAGTTAAGTATACTTGTTCTCTAACTGACTTTTCTACGCATTTGAAAATGAGATTTTCATTCTTTATGGTAGGCGATCATAAAGGCATCAATGGCATCCTTCGTAGACGATAACAGAAGTCGCATCTCCAGGTTTCGACGTGATGTTTCCACAGCACGTCGGCGAGCCTTTGGGGAAGTTGCTGTGTCAGGTAGGAAATACCATTACTTAATCGTTCCCTTATTAGCGATATGATTCATTCCTAAGAAGTTATGCTAGGTTTATTCGAGCATTCGGTGCCTGAGTGGGAGGAAGATAGATTCCGAGCAGAATTGTTGCGAATGGCCTTACCTGTTCTGCAGCAGTTGAAGAGTGAAATAGACATGCAGAGTGGAAGCGAGGTATAATCGACAATTGAATGGCTAATAGCCTTCTAGCTCCATCTGTCTCCCAAATCAGTATGCAGTGAACACACTTGTGACGGGTTAATAGGACCTAGTTTTACTTCTCGGATCTTTCAAATTCTAACGAACATTGTTTAGAATTCCGAGCAGAGTAGTTTTCTGCACTTTGCCCAATTTAGGCGCTCCCCTCTATGATGCCATGCAATGTAATTTCCAAGCACACTCCTGGGGTCCCTAAAAATGTGCTGCGTAATTTTCTTACGTGACTGCGTAATCGTAAAACTGTTATTATAAGGATATTTGTGCAACATTTGCTCAGCTTTCATCTTTCAGATGTATAACTCAAATTTTCAATATCCACGCATTAGGTTAGCCCTTCTACCTTGGAGGAGTGGTCGAAGATCCTGAGTTGCATGTGGTATGTTCGATACAGGAAGCGACTGTCTGTCTGGCTGCCTAGTGAGGGTAGGAAAATGGATATGTCAAGTTGGAAACCTACCTTCCAGATTCTGGTGAAGCAAACTGCATGGATGATGATGATAGCGAATTAGCCTCTTTTTCTGGAGGATAGATTGCAAGAGCATTGTGTTGGTTAATTAAATGTGGGGCAGGTGACATGGTTGACACATTGATACTTAATAGTTACTCTGTGCGGCTAGTAGTACTAGCCTAGTACTTTTTCCCCTTTATTTGTGAGGACTAGCTTAAGTCGAGTTGATTAGAAAAAGTTGGATTTCAAATCCTGAAGGGGAGTCACTTCAGTTTCAGACGATAAATTCTAGTCGAGATTTCTTCTAACCATCAAAGAATGAGGATATCGAATTTTCTAAAGAGAAGCATTGCATCTTCCTTCGCTCTTCGCCTCCGCGCTGGAATCCAGTCCATCGAGAGCTAGCTCGAACTCGCTGGCCGAATAAAGAAGTCCCATTTGTTGTCACAGTCTTCCTTCACATGGCTGCTAGGCAAAATAATCGTCGCAAAAAGCGAGGAGAATATAAAACCCATTCTACCTCGGTGAGAGCAGAAATAGTAGAGGCCGCCTTAGAGGGGAAGGGGCTGGCTGAAGGAGAAACCTGGCGAGACCGAGCAAGACAGCTGGGGGTCAATGTTAGCACCGCGCGAGCGTGGGTGAAGAGCGGCCGGGTAGCCCCGCTCCCGAAAGGGGGACGGTTGGCTGACCCGAAGAGGAAACTATCCGATACACACGGGGACTTCATTTATACACTTCTACAGGAGCGACCTACAACTCCATTGACAACTGTGAAGAAACTGTTGAAGGAGAGATTCGGGATTGAGATTGATCCCACTAATATATCTCGATACGTTAAGAGACAGGATAGATTCACCGAGGTGAGTCTCTGCGCCAGAATAACGGATTTACCGTTATAACCTGGCTAGTAGTATGGACGACTATTCTGCTCACACGGTGGTCTCTCATACCGTCTAATCAAAACGTTATGTGCTTCTACTTCCGATGGCCCTCGTATGAGTAGAGCTCTACTATTATTATATTTTTACATCGGACGACATAGCTTCTTTTGGTACTTGGTCGGTTTATTGCCTTCAGATCCTCAAGGTACGTCAACTTCGGCCGAAGCGCCAAGCCGCCATCGAGAGTCAGCCTGTGGAGCCGCCACCACCAGTACAATTGTCGCTGGGATTCACTGCTGTTCGCTCGCTTTAGGAACGATGAGCCGCTTTCTGATTCTAATAGATTCTCATCGCGTTTCCTCCTGTGTGTCGCCTTGTATTCAGGCACTTCGTTACACTAGCGGCACTCGACTAACAGATGAGCTTCTCCGATCGGGGCCGATACAGTCCTTTGGAAGGTTTGACCAATTACCGATGATATCCAGACGACCGACTAGTAGCACTGAGCAGTACATTATGCCAAGGTTTAGGAAGAGCAGTCGATTGCTTAAATGAACATATGTGAGTTTCCTCAATCTATTACAATACACTCGCTGTTTGCCAAATGCTGCTGGTCTCATACTACTATTACATAACAGTGATTCCTCCAACGTGTCACCAGACGAACAAAACTGAAATAATCTTACCTGCGCAACTAAAGTGAAGTAGCGCACAAACTGTATTAGATCGGGGAACTGAACGAGGAAGTTTAACTCTTGGAATTAACTGATACAGGTCTATGCCTAAATGAGGCAGCCTCCTAGCCATGGAATGTGACTCTTATCAGTTACGCGTCACTGAGGAGCCTTCCGGAAGATAACCCAAGAAGTGCTGCCTCTCGAAAAGTAGCTTCAGTTGTATCCCCACTGGCAGATGCAGACGTAGTTGTAGACGATGCACGGTTAATCAGCTGGACGCAACCTTAGAAAGCGAGGGCCCAGAAGGTACGTAAAAGTATGTGCGCAGCTGCTCCATAGCAATGAGTTCAGGCTAGAGCTCTCCTAGTCGCTTCCACCGCGAAACGGCCAAGGTTCGGCAATGTCGGCGAAAGTCGCTGAGCTGCGATGCTGTAGAAGAATCGATAATGTTTAAACAACATGCAATACTGTGTAAATGTCTCACATCATCTGGTTGCTTTGGTTTCCACGAAGGGTACATGCTATCGCTGAGAGACCATCAGTTCTAGTACAAACGCCGACCGAAAACGAGTGATGGCAACCATTTGTAAAGGTTCTATCGGGATTTGAACCCGAGTCGCTGGATTCAAAGTCCAGAGTGCTAACCACTACACTATAGAACCAATAGTTATGCCCTGGGACTTCTCATGACGGCAACGTACTTTGGTACAATGCCCTCCAGGGAGTCACAGAGCCTGGCGAGCATTTGGACATTTCAGATTGTTAATGTCACCGGCTTTATTCAAATGTTGCGGTCCAGGCGGCCAGGTATCGAGGCGAGGGCTGCCACCTCTCTCCAAGGACGGGCGCCGCAACGGGACCCTCTCTTCTGGCGACTCGGTGATGAGCAACATTGCATTCCTCAAAGTGTTGATGTCCATGCTTCAGGATGAGGATATAGAGGACGCCGTAATGCGGCTGAGCTTGGCAACTATACATGGTGGATCGAATTGTGATAATGCAGCAGATGTTCTTGTGAAGCTAGGAGTTTTAGAAGTGAAGTAAGAGATACAGCTTTAACTATGAAATGCAAATAGCTGATACCATTGCTGGGCTGTTCGGCGGCACTTCCTTATCGAATAGTCATTATAAATACACCATTCCGCAGTGCTGGAGGCACAAAAACTAACCGTAGGACTTTCCCAAATTATTCTCAGTCGCCAACATGTGTAGCCAAAAACATGCATATAGTCCAACACTGGGGAGAAAAGTTATAGTATAGTATTAACTTGATTGGTAAATAGAAAGGAATTTGCTACAGGCTGTATCCTGTGGGCTACATGTCATTCACATATTACCGAATTAAGTGAACTATGGTGAAAACATTATACTACTTGAGATGGGTATGCTGATAGCCGTTTAACTTGAGGTTTATTTAATAGTCGTTTCACCTGGACGGTGCTTATCTATTGTAATATTCTAGCCTACTGTAGTGTATTAATGCTTCATACAGTGCCCGGTGTAGCTCGAAAGCTCCTGTGTATCCCTCCATACAGGTCAGTGACATGGCCGCAAGACACCAGAATGCTTCTACATCATCGCAGCGGATGTGTTTTCACCAGAGTGAGCTGACCGCCTCCTGTTGCTGCGTCCTTCTAGCCGTATGTTATCAGCACTTTCGGATCCGTCCCGAGCCTGATCATACCACCTTCATAATGCGACTCAATTGCGAAGTCAACATTATGTGCGACTTAGCGAAAGTAAACAGCCAAATGCGGTTGATGGAATTACAAGAGTTCCCTCTCAGGACTACCTCCTCAACTATTGGAGGGCCCTAGGTCACCTGGTGCATCCGGAGACTGTGGAGATCGAAAGACTATATCAGGAGCGACGACTGGTCAGTCACGGGCGTCTCCTTACTTTACAATGGTCTCAGGTGCGGGACGTTCTTTTCCATGGATCATCCAGCGCGATACTAAGCGAATTTAGTAAGTCTCGAGACCGTTTGTTGCCCGATTCCCATGTACTTTGCAGTTCCCTCTAATGGACCTTCCGAGCCGCTTGGGTCAGATTCTCGGGAGGTAGGCGCTGTGTGAATTTGGTTCCATGTTTCAGTGCAGCTTCACCTAGGCGATGTTATCTTCTTTGTCAGTATCTTCTCTCTTTTTGCTTTTGCATCCGGCATGATCAATCAGTGTATGAGCGTTATATTCAATCGCAGTTATAATTCCTCATGTTTTCTAATTCCCTTTCTATTTTCTACTTAATCGACCATACCATGCCACACAAGACGTTTTCTTGTAGCTACACTAAGCTTTCAAGCTTCTTGGCCATATTGTATCTAGATCTACGGCTCTGTAGCGGTAGAGTCACCAACGCTATATCAACCGTCCTTATAGGCACATCACTTTGGATCCCAGGAGACTACCCGAGAGAGAACGACCCATCGATTGCAGACAGCTAACAGTACAGAGCCCCGTCCTTCATCATTGCCTTGCTATCTTATAGGCCTACCTCGTATGCGACGTCCAGTACTAGCCAAGCCGACCATTCTACTTCGAATAAATGTTGAAAATGACAGGTGAACAGGCTGATGGCGGTGGATGGCCAAGTGGATCCAGTGCAATATCTGTTCTCTAGCCGACTTAGCTAGAACGATACTGAGTGTTCTCTGGATTTCCTATCGCAGTGGTATTCTCTAAGGTACATTATACGTCGCGAGCCTGAGCAGGGTGAGGCAATCGAGTCTACTGCACATGGAGATAGCAGTTTGTGGCAAATAGTGGAAGGTGGTGGATCATAGGAGACTGTCCTCGCCGAAGACAGTCATATCCTTCAGTTAATAGTGAGATTAAACCACCAACGAAGGGGCTGATGTCGGACACGATGGGTCGAGCCCGTGCAAGCTTAGCAAAGTACTACCGCCGCGGCATCTGATCGAGAGGAGCGCAGTTGTGTATTTCAGGCCGATACAGGCTGCTAGACGACAACTTCCAGGAAGCACGAGCCCACATGCCCCTGTATACCTGGAGAAGGACGACATTCTGAGGTGGGCCACGGATAGTGTCATAGTAGATATTTTACAGCCCCAATTGCTTCATCGTAGCCTGGTTTGATATAACAAAGTCGAGTAGTCTATAGGAAGGGCTACCATTGCTCTACTGAACCACTGTTTGAGCTCTGTACCCTATTGAAGGGGGGTGGGTCTCAAAGGTGTCTCCAAGTGTTCGTCTCGGAAGTTAAAGTGCCCGTTGTTCGTATTGATGGTACAACACTTGATAGGGGATAGGCTCGTAGTCGGAGGAGAGTTGAATACATTCCTACTGGGGGCGTATCACTCATATTTATGAGTGATATAAATTATAGCACTGGCTCGATCTGCTGAGGGTTCAGTAACTATTAAAATGCATGACTGTTCCATCCGACATGCATAATCATACGAACATGATACTATCACAATGTTGTGCAACGACCTACAAATACGTCCACTTCACCAACTTGAATATATGCTCTTAATGCAGATTCGGCTCGTTCCGGCTCACCGTTACTGATATTGTCTTCGACTCCTGTGGTCGCTGTTCTTCAAAGCCTAGCGGAGTGCTCGGAGACACCATTGGGGTGACCCCGAGCGATCAAGGTGGAACTGCAAGCACACCTCTCCACCAGATTTCTCTCTCAGTCGACCCCTCCGGGGAAATATCACCGAGCAGCAGCTCTGACACCTCTAGCCAAACCTCCTACGAAGCTGCTCCAGTAAGTGCAACTTACCATTGGTGACCACTATGTATTAAACGCACTGTGTAACCCTGTTGCGGAATATAAGATACCGTTGATGGAAGAACACCTGCCTCCCCCTTCCCATGTGCTCGAAATGTCTCCCGGGAATTATATCAGTTTTATGCATTTTACGTCATTACAGCCTGCTACCTTACATGCTAAATTATGTTTATCAGGTTTGTCGTATTTGTTTTGACGAGGGGTCCCGCGAGGATAAGCTGTTGCGGCCATGCGACTGCAGAGGGAGCGTCAAACACATACATCGATCCTGTCTAGAGTGAGAATCCTCTCTGCTCGTATATTGAAATTGTCATGCATTCCTTAGGAAATGGGTAGAGGGGCAGATGAGAACTCGGCGATTGGATAACGGTGGGGGTACATACCTCTTGAGACCCCTCAAGTGCGAGCTATGTCGAGTGTTCTATCGTAATGAATCCTACTCATCTGATCTATTACCGAGGTAAACTCGTCGATGTCGTTGTGATGAATTCAAAAGATGTCATTTTAGTGCGGCGAGCTGTACATTCCTCTGTAGATTCCACATGCCACCGCTGCATTCATTATTGTAATTTTCAGGCCGGCTTGTCCCCATGTTGTTCTAGAGGAGGTCCAACCATCTCACAACCATCACGTTCGAGACCAACACTCCGAGGCTCGACGGGTGAATCTGCTGATGAATGCACATATCTAAGGTTCATCCTCAGATTCACATTGTAGCATTCCCAAAACCGAGCTATGTTGGAACGATAGGGAGATCCAAAGACTGCGATGTTTTGCTCACTGATATCAGTGTCAGTCGAACTCATGCCGCTATGAAGTGCGTGTAATTGGAGGACTACTCTTTTCATATTATACAAATAGTTAGTACACCGGATTTGCTTGCTTGATCATTTTCGAGTCATTACTTACTGTGATCCTCGCCTTCCCTGTCTTTTCGGATGGCTACGATATGGCAGTATATTGGCTTACCAAGCGATAGTGTCTTACAGCATACTAACAATTTACTGACAGGTGATGCGCGTCAGGATTGGGATTGGATTATCCACCAACATTCATGGCATGTGTTAGAATTTGGTAGATAGTCGATTGATGGTGCATTTGTTATATGTCAAGTCTGCTGCTCACTGTATTGCTCTCTAACATTCATATCAGGCTCACTCGGAATCGAATTCTTCTAGTTGACAGAGGCAGTAAGTTTGGGACCCTTCGAAAGATTGGAGACAGAGTTAGTCGAAGGCCGGCTATCATCTGGTCTATTTGGAATGCTCCTCAGGTTGAGGTGCCGCCGAACTGCACATTCGTACTTCAACATGGTTCCAGTATGTTTTCGTTCACTGCGTCTAAAGCCCTGAAGTACCGGTTATTCCCTTTGCGATATCTCTCACCGGTGAGTTGCGTACTTGAAAGTCTTTATGTGAGAATGCCTGTTAGTAAAGGCGCGATTTGTCCAGCTAAGTTCCTCCTTGCTTTTGACGAAATAGAAGGGATAAGCCTCATCGAACTTGAACGTTTGATGAGATTTATCTACCGAAGTTCGTTACCTAGCGAATGGTATTGTGTATTTGGTTTATATGAAATGGCGAAATGTTCCCTATAGGAGGACAAATACTGCTTGTTTGGAATAACACTTGGTAGGCTTTGCCGCCCAAGGAGAGAGAAGTAGCTCGACTGAAAGCGTACGCCGAAGGCTTGAAAGATGCCGGGATAGCTGATAAGATTGACAATATGGACGATGATAAAATCATTGCGGAGCTTAAGCGCGTCTTCCCCGAAACTGGCGTCAGGTGAGCGGACTTGGGTTCACCAGAGGGATATCTTACCATATCAGAATGTATCGCTCATGTCTACCACGTTTGGCCATGATAGAAGAAGCATGGCAGCATTCACGAACACTCAATATCCCAGCCCACGAGGGGGACAACCCTCGACCAACAATCGTGAGCACGCTTGTCGCCTGCCGTACGAGTATGTGTGCAACTAGGCGAGTGACGGAGACATCCGAAGAGAATCGGACAGGGAGGACGAGATCAGTCCCCGTAAGCTGGCACCTTTTTTTCATTTTATCTTCAATAAACTTCAGGGCCTTTGGATCTGTCTATGCTCGGAGCTATTCAGCGGTCTATTGTAACCCCTCTCGCCCGAAGACTAACGTTTTCCGAGGTTGGTGTAAACATACCTTGTCTGTGGTCGTGTAATTGCTCCTTTGCATTTGGTACTTACGGTACGCATGCCATTTCCGAGAAACTGCACTGAAATTTGCTGGGGAAGATCGAGTCTTACCAGAAGAGCTCGCTGGAACTCTTATGGTTGCCTCGAGTTTCCTCTGCGAGAATAGCCAGTGGCTATTAGCCACAGATATACTAAGCCTATGCCAGATGATATCTTCCTACTGGCCCGACTCCACTCTGCTCAGGTTTTACCTGTGGAAAGCCAGCCCTCCCGTGACAGAGCGTTCAGCGTTCCTCGCCCATCTGGCTTGCGGCCATCACCGCGGACACCTCGCAGAGCAAGCATCTTTTTGCCCTTACAAGTATCTGTTTCATCGTGTTGACATCAGTATCACTGCGTTTTCGCAGATTTTAGGAATCGAACGGCAAATGATTGATGAAGCCGAGACTGCCCGCGCGGGTGACCATGCGCCGGCAGCCCGGAATATGGTAGATGACATTCTTACACCGCCACTGGTGGTCTTTTGCCGTTTCAGGATCGAATTCTAACGGAGCTCACGTCTAACGCTTCGAGATCCTCTGTGTTCCCAACTGGAATTAGCGAGGACTCCGGGGATATCAATGAATCGAGCAGCCCGGCAAATTGATTATTTGATTGAAGCCTACTTTACCGAGTTAGGTTATTTATTACTCACATTGGTCGTACATTATTTATTTGAGATATCATTGCACTTCCTGTACTGACATTGCCATGATGCTGCCGTTGGTGTTACCTCTTATGGTTTTGCGTGCAGTATGTTATACAATGATTTCACACGGCCTTGTACCGTTATCCACAATAGCTCTCAGCGAATTGAGAACTACTCCAGGAGTGTGCGGAGATTACTCGGGACACGTGTGGCCTGGGTGATCAAGGATTGGCCGGTCAAAATCATGACGACGAAGCATTGCCACTGCCTTTGCGGCAGTGGACGCGCGCGGTATATTATGGCTGCGTAGGGTAGCATATCCCGCGCGTCATATATCTTTCAGTTTCAGAGTCCTGGGGCCGATTTCACAACGCTGCCTCTCACTTCGCTCCTTACAAATAGGTGCGAGACGCAAGGTGCCTTGAGCTGTGAGGCGACCTATATCACACCTTACACCTTATGCACCTAATCATAAGGAGCAAGGTGAGATGCACCTCACCCAACGCCTTGCGCGCGAGATTGAAGCACCCAAAAAGGCGATTTTTTGAAACTTCACCAACTCCGGGAGGTTCAAGCACCAATCGAAAGTGCATGCCATCCTGATTACAATGGTGCCTTGGATGATGTCAGATTCGATCAGGTTGCGGAGAAATGCGAGATTAAGGTTCGATGATTTATGTTGGGCCGCCAGAAATTTTCTAAAATTATAATTTATCCGGGGATAGGGCCCGTGCGCAGGTGGATCGTATACCACTGGAAAGGGCTACGAATTTCTGATCCAATGCTACCTTTTTCATCCTCAGACTCGATCGACATCACATTCAGATCGGCGCTGGACCATTTTTTTGACCAGTCTGTATAATAATTACCAACATTAATATACAATACAACACAGTGTACAATACAGCTTGCCAAATAATCATAGATTATGGCGTATATTTTGTAAAAATTCTCGGCTATACACGCTCATCCGTGATCCACACTCGAATACATACGTGAATAATATAGTAAAGAAACGCTAAGATATTATATCTTCATTTGGGAGGCTGCTGTATATCCCAGTTAAATGCCTTGTTAATATTCGTCTACTACTATTGATTATATTAGTCGAATTAGTGGTAAAAAATGATAATTTCTCATTGGGACCAAGTTGGTCCCTGTAGTCAAGTTTTTTACGAGCTGCTAATACGATATTCACCGCTATTCTGGATAGTGGTGCGTCCTTGTCGTTGTTCCCTTATGACTTGATCCATTCTGTATCACCTGCTCCAAAGATTGAGCATACAGTGCAGACTCGGCGAATCCATACTGTCATGAATGATGTCAACTTGGACCTCACTACTGTACTGGCATTCACGCTGTCGGGAAGACAGCTTGTACATATATTTTATATTGTAATGAATACTGCTCTAAGATTTCCCTTGCTATGATTGATTTTCAGTCAACCTATACGCTTTCCCTAGATTTTAGTGTGAAGCCACATACATATTCGGTGCGCGACACATGTACTACATGTTTATAATGCTAAACCACATAATGCGCTGGGACATAAATGTCTATATGAAGTATTGTTCGGAAGAAGCCCAGCCATACCTGACCTAGGACGAAAAGGTTATGATTTGCAAGAGCTTTATGATATATGGGATGAAGACCTCATGTCCGCACCTCATCATGAGGTACAGGTTAAGCAAGAGGAGCAATCTTGTGCCAACAAGTTGCAGTGCGACAAGCACTACAAGACCCAACCAAGATTTAAACCAACCATGATTTAGAAGATTATGCGGAAGGCAAAGTGGTCATGTGGTACACTAGAAGAGTTAGTTCAATGCGAATAGTAAGCTTGAGGATATTTATGAAGTGGGATGGAGAGTGATCGACCTTCTACACGGTTTCCTAATACAGCAGTGATATCTAGTGGTAGTGTGAAGAAGATTATAAACTGGAGATATGTTAAGCCTGATAATCACTGGGGAGAAGACTTCCCAGTAGTAGCGGATCATACAGCGAGAAGCAGTTATAAGGATAAGAACGATGAGAAGACCCCTAATTATGTTGTCGATGTAGACAGCGATGATGATAGAGAAGAAGAAAATGAACTACAGGGATGCGTGCAAGACTCGAATGAGCTACAGGTTCTAGCGTGGAACACTGTGTTTGTAGTTAGACTTTAATAGATAAGGTTGTTATACCCCTATAAGTTGGGTGTTGAGTTAACCACTAGCTATATACTGTTGGTCGCCAACGCGAAGCCGAGCAAGATCTATCTCTGAAAACGATTGGTCAGAAGTCACAAGGGCAAAAGCTCAGTATGCGAGCTGTTATGTGTAACCAAAAACTGCCAATGTTCCGCCCTCTTTTGCTTGCTCCCGGGAAGTGGAGATATGAGGTGAAAGCAATTAGGAGCAATGCCTTCGTGATACATTTGACAACCAGTACGGCTACGGCACTGACCATGGATGCCAACACTCACTGAGCGCCTCGATCGTCGGCACAATCGCATGACCGCCCCCGTGCATCGGTATTTAATCGTCACGTCTTGCCGCGGCATTCGTATAAGTTTCGAACTCAAGCCTACATGCCACTGAAAATCGAAGTTGTGTCTACTGGCTACATCTAAACGTCAGATTCTACAGGCCATGTTTTGTAGTGCAGCTCACTCGTACGCCATGGTCATGAGATAAAATATGTATAAGGAGAATAGACCAGAACTCCACGAGAGTAAGCATTCTAAGATAGGATGTTAGACTGAACCAGTACCAGTATCACTAAGTGTGCTCAAATCGTCCTTCCCATTCCTCCGTGGTGGATCTCAACTCGATAGCATTCTCGTTGTCAGACGGATTGAAGTAAAACGTCATTTCAGCAAAGTCTCCGATAACGATGCGGAGATCGCCGCAGGCATTCACCTGCTGCACGAGGTTAGTGCCTGTATGGTCGACCTTCACATTGTACGCTTCTTCCTTTAAATGGACAACTTGATACTGTAACCCTTGAACGGCAAGAGGACATCCCAGAATCACGACATCCATTGAAAACGTGGGGTGACCAGCATTGAAAATGATCTCACCAGTGGCGTCTGGGACGGTACCCCCATAGACGCCGCTGGGGCGAGGAGTAGCTTGAAGGAGGCCTCTGAGTCCTTCGACGATTAAAGTGGAGATCATGAGAGCAAGGAAGGTGAAGAGACGGGTCATTAGTGCGAACGTGACTGGAGCTGAAAACGGATACCGCTTGAGACTGAACTCTAGGAATGCTAGGTCACCTAACCTCGGCGCCACTGTCTTGATCCCTCTGAGGCTTGACTCGTGAAAAGCGAGTAGCGAAGCACTTTGCATACGCAGCGAACATCTGCGTGACGCGCGAAAGCCTTTCGCGCGCCACGCAGATGTTCCTAAGGTAGCGCAGGTAGCCTTCCGAAAGGCTACCTGCGCGGGACTCCCTCCAGGTAGGTAAGGTTTCCTTGTGCCATCTCACCGAGTATACTGGGGTCAATTCCACGCTAAGCATGGAGGTTCTGTGATTGTAGCCTCGGCCCAACTCAAGGCATTGAAGAGACAAACATTTCGTTACACTGGAGCACACCAGGTGAAGGGTCCTCACTGAGGACTTGCAGTTTCAAGATTATTCACCATACGTAACATTTTCCGTACGACTCAGTGTCTGGTTGGAAAGAATTCAGTCTTCACAATAAATCAGGATACGCTGGATTTTGATTATCTTTCACCCCCCGTTGTACCCTTGAATACCGCGATATAACTGCGTTGGTGGAGTGGAGGGCTCCACTGGAGCAGTAGTGGTAGGAGGATTGCGTATCCCTTCTGCAATTGTCGTTGGTAGATGACATCTACTAGATGTGTGCATGCTCTACTGTATGCGAATCGTTTCAGTCTAACTGCAGCAGCTCAGCCATGTCCGCCTGTGAATTCCTTGCATTCCTTTGTTGTTGTAGTAGTTCGTGGGCGTGGCGCTCCTTTCGTTGATGAGCTTTTTGCGTCACAAGGGTTTACTAACCGGACTCTTTTATCCGTGCTTTTGGTAAGAACTTCTTACCATCTGATGGTAACCATCAAGCTTGTCTCGCTTCATTATTTGTCTTTGAGGTCTCAGCCTAACCTTGAAGCTTGCCCGTCCGCTAAATTACAATTTGTAATCTTGTACTGTACAAGGCATGTGGGGTTTTGCTACCTGATTCGGTCTTTGTCTAGCGTAGTACCAATCGTCTTATCGATCATGACCCCCCTCCCCCCCACAAGCTAGAAAGCCTAGGTTAAGAGGCAAACCTTTGGGAAGGCTGTTTACGGCAACGTGATTCGAGTGATTTGAATCTTCTGCTATAGTGAAGCGTTTCGTGTAGGTGATTGTTGATGTTATGTGCCCTCTCTATATCCGTATACCTAGTGGTGAGGACTTGCAGAGGTCTGTGGATTGTTTCCGCCAGTTGAGTGGCATGATGGACGTTTGGGCAGTGCTGGACGGGACTCACGTCAAAGTCCATCCTCCATCACAGCTGGAAGGAGCGTTCGTCAATAGGAATCATGAGCACTCCTTGAACTGCCAGGTTGTGTGCACCCACTACCTCGAAAATATGTAGCCTCTCGTCTAGATGGGGAGGGTCGGTTCACGACAGTCGAGTTTTTCGGAACTCGGCGCCTTGAAAGCGGGTGGAGGCCTGACGGTTTGAACCTCGTTCTGCTTGGCGATAGCGCGTATTCCAGCGCCTACTTGCGTACGCCACACTCTAGAGCGGCTCTATCATAGAGTGCTTACTGTCGATCAGCAAGAGTTTAACAATCGTCAACGGAGAGCCAGGACGGTCTTCGAGAGGTGCATTGGAGTACTCAAGATCAAGTTCAGGTCGTTGAAGGACTTCCGTATTAGGGGACCCAGGCAGACTGGTGCGAACTCCATGGAGCTCACTGCAAACGCTATTCGCCGAACATGCCCGAATAGTATTCGCGCATGTGTGGCTCTCCGTAACTTTCTGATCGTAGACAGGGCCGAGCAAGTAGAAGATGTTGACTCTGATCTTGGTGATTCCAGCCCCTCGTCGGGGTAAATTGTGTATGAGCTATGTACTTTGTAACTTATTTGTAACGGATTTTGTGGAATCGTTCTTATCTTGAACCGAACTAGGGCTTGAGTTAGCTTTAAGGCAAAAACACTAGTGGACGGCACTTTTCCTAGTGAGGATGACGTTCCGAGCAGTTACTGGGAAAGTGAGAATGCACTTGAACACTGTGAGTGGGCACCCGTGCCGAGTACTCGGCCAAACATCTCGGAATACTCTCCTTTCCGAGCTGTTCCACTTGAACAGAGACGTGCTCGGATTTGGCGGGCTCGGACTCGGAACTCGGAGGTCGTTACTCAGACTCGGAACTCGGAGCAGTTGAGCACTTTAATGGGCTCCAGGAGTCCACTCTGAGGGCCTCTCCATTGTAGCCCTCATGTATTAACAGTTTCCAACCTTTTCACACTACTGTACGGCTTCGTCCACCATCCCATGGAATATAGCAAGCCTATCCTAATCAGGTCCACCACAGCTGAGGTTATTTTTCGTGTAATGATTAGACTTGTCCCATTATCGTATGAGCTTAGTAGACCGAGTGCATCTGAAAGTATTTTAAGTTGGAATTCCCAAGGTATCGTTATATGTTTGAAAACGCGTCCTCGATAGTAGGCAATGCCTCGCATATTGTATCGCGCGCAGTAACTCACTTCAACACAACACTAACCTCGTCGATGAAGTTACCTCATATTTTCAGCATCCCGTCACGATCCATTGCCAATGTCAAACGGGCAGCATAAACAATAATCTAGAGTAAGCTAAAACAACAGTTCCACTGTCGAGTGGACTAGATCAGAATGGTATCGATCGGTGGTCAAATGGATGAAGGGGATGCGAGGATGATGATAATAATGATGAAGGAAATGCCAGGAGCGACCTAGCGTAACTATTCGTAACGGCTTTTTATTAGTTTAGTATTATATGTACACTTAGGCAGATCCAAAGGATAAGCAAATCCTGGTGGTGGTGGTATCAATCATAGAGATAACATAGCTTGAGCTTGTACATCTCATTACTAGGAAACATCGCACATGATGAGACCTTATGCAGACAAACTACATTCAAGAGTATTAATAATAACAACTTACTACTACGAAGAAAGATACAAAACTATATCGAATGTCTAGCTGCCAACAAGGACAGTGGGAGATCTCAGTGGGACTCCCGATTTCGGGACGAATACTCGTCTGATGTTCGGAGGCATCGTGCTTTGTTTACATTTCTTCTTTCGATCACTTTGCTGAGAAGCTGCAGATCCTCCAGAGAAATATCTCCTGTAACTTGTTCCGCGATGGACGCATGGTTTTGTCGGAGTAGAATAGCTACTTGTTAAATGTGAAAATGCCATAGCGAAGTGGTCCCATAGATAGCGAGAAGACGGCCTTGCACGGTCATCGGGAATCATCTGAAAGCATTGTTATTCAACGTACACACATTTATCCCAGAAAACCGCGGCAGAACGTTGAAAAATTCTTAGAAATTGACAGACTCGACACCAAGTGCGTTGAATAACGAAGACCAAACCTGGATGCGTTTTGTAGATCACTAGGTATAGGTAGAACAGGTCGACGCAGTCTTTTATTGTATGATGAACAATTGCTGAATTTCAGTTACACGAGAACTTCCAGTAACGCAAACAAGAAAAACAATGCGAGCAGAGCATCAATACTATAGTGATTCAGTGACGTCACATACTAAGACCACTACAAGGTTGCTATGTTCGATTAGAATGCAATTTGAAGGTACCCTCTTACGCAAGCGTCTGCAACATCCATCATGTCAGCTAGTTGGGCGTTTGGCGGATCCCTCAGATTCAGCCTGTCCTTAGCTCTATAAATATCTATTAAATACACAACTTGTACCATTACCAAACCAAGTGAGTAGATATCACAACTGCACTGTTGGCATAATGGATGATTCGGGCATGCGTACCTGAACCATGACATACTGAAGCCGGCAATGGGAATAGATGTACTCGACAGTAGCACATGCTGCAGTAGCGGCGCCATTATCCAGCTCCTTTACAGTAAAGCATCCACCGAAATCACACAACTTAGCTATGTATGAATGTGACAGAAGTACCTAAAGACCGACCCATATCATGAATAGGCATCATACTAGCAGAGTTGCTGATATCATATAGGGCAAGATCACTGGGTTTAGAGTTCGGAGTTCTCACTTTCATAGACAATGGCGACTCACGGTTATTGTCAGCAAAGAAATATCAATTGTCATTGACAAGAGTGCTTGTCAAAAAACGTGATATATCTCAAATTTATTTGGAGGACTGCATAACCGAATAGACACTAATATGTCTATAATACGATGATGATGATGATGATGAAGTGATATCAGTAGTAGTTGTATTATAACACATCATAGGTGAATCTCAAATAGGGTTCTGACTCGGGAGATCCTCCTACATTAGCTGGTTTGATGTCTCGATGGACGTATCCTTGAGAATGCATAAAGTGTAGAGCTGAGCTAACATCACGTAATATACCAATTCTGGTGAGGGTAGAGGGTACCTAATAAACAACAGGTATTAAGTTATACTATTGGCACTATAATCTGTCATGACAACTATACTCTACCGCTCAAGCGAATAAAACGGAATGAAGTGCATTTTATAGATTTCACCATCAGAACCATAGAGAAAGTAATAGAGGAACATTAGATGTTCACAGAAGGAATGCATTCAAAGTTCCCTTGTTCTAGATCAAAATTGGACATTCGTGCTAGAGGCACCTTGCCGTTCCTAGTGGGGGCATAATTCCGTCAGGGTAGATGACTCCTCGATGCTGAGAAGGATGAGATTTTAAACACCAAGTAAAGCTTCACTTTAAACGCGTATCATTGATAACACAGTATTTTGCCACATGTCTTACTGTTAAATAACAAACTCTATCGGAGCCTACATAGACAGTTCAACTGTCACAGTTGAAAAAGGCTCCCTGTGGTGAGTGACCCAACAGGAATCCACTGGGTTATGTCCCACTAGTACTATTACCGGTAATGGGCCAACACCCTCAATAACAGCCTGTAGTGACGTAGCCATTTCTTCCATAACTATCAGACATGAGCCTTGTCCAGCAGCAGCAGCATCCTCATCATCAGCCTGTCCAGCAGCGACAAAACCAAGCATTGTGACTATGTTAGGGTGAGACTGCAGCTTGGAGAGTGTGGTGACTTCTCGGACGAATTGGGGATCTTGTCCGCCCATCGCCGGAGAACGGCCCAGTCCACGGCTGACCTGATAAACACTCCCTTCCCGTGCACGACTGAGACCAAACCGATGGTAATACAGCTTCCAACCGTACAGCTCATATGTGAATCACCACTAACTAGTTGCTGGAGCACGCCCATCGGAGACGTCATGTCCATTTTCCTAGCTTGTCAATATTTCTTAAGAGTCACGATTTTCGGTATCCTCATTAGAATACAGGTCGTAATTAGGTATAGATAGTGCTACTAATATCATATACAACTGCTGTGGATTCACAGTACTAATAGTGTTATCAACCTATATGATAGTATATCCCAGGTTACCCAGTCTGGGTTGGAGCTTTGTAGAGTGATGATGACTATGATGAACGACTGACTAGACTGCTTAATATCGAGTATATTATTAGAATACACGCCTGTGAGTAGTCTCCTATAATTATTTATTATTACCTTGATTGCACAACGGTTGTTGCCATGAACCATACCAGAGCATACATATCCGAATGTCCCACCGCCTAGATAGCCTGGATGATGATGCTGCTGGTAATGACCACGAAGAGGGAGCGACGATGGATCAGGCGCCCTGCTCATCTGTACCTGTGATATCATTACCACTGGCAGCCGGCTGGCGACAATGTTATTTGTTACATCCGATCTGTTCAACTGAAATTTCTTTATTTCATCTGTAATGCTGTCTTTGCCGAGCATCATGTCGCTCGTAACACCAGCAGCAGGGGGAGGAGGAGGAGGAATTGCTCCATCGTAATTGATATTTTGCTGGCGCAATTGCGCCACTTGTTGTGCATAACAGCCAGTGGCGGCATGACGATGATCTAGTGGATAGAACTGCGCGCAGTGATGTGGGTTTAAAGCGGGGCCCTAAAACGGAACACCTCGGAAACCGTAATGGGCCTTTAAGAGGTCAGAAAGTTGCCACTGTAGAGAGCGTTTATAGAATGAAGAGTAGATCTAAGCTGTAGATAGATGCATAGACGAGCATACAGCGATGGAGTATGATACAATTCCATACTACGTCATCGAGTGCTACTGCAGTTTCGAGTAAGCCTGCGATAATCTCTGTCGGTTATATGTGTTCAATTATATGGTCGATCCAGGTGGATGGAATAGGAAATTGTTAGAAAGCTACTATGGCCATCGCCCCTCTTTACCATGGCTGCTGCTGCTGGTGGTGGTGGCGGGGGTTGGATTAGATTACCCGAGTGATCGAAAATAGGGGTACCTGATTATAATAGCCTATCTGAAGCAGCTCCATGGTAACTACTCAAAACCGGAAAACCCTCATATACATAGTTGTCTCTGAGTTGTCCAATAGAGGCCGTAACCCGAAATAGTACATGCCTTGTCGATAGAGTAAATACTGTATTGGTTATAGGATATAGAAAGGTGCATAATATTCCGGCAATCGCTTATATATCGGGACGGCATTATAGCTATATGAATTATATAACTATTAAGTAGTATTAGTATAGATAATATATAGTATAAGATATATTAAAATAACAACGTGTATAAGTCTAAAATACTAGTGTGTATTACACCTATAATAGTAATAAAATAACCACTAATAATAGTATATACTATAATAGTAATAATAGTAATTAAATATATAACCAATATAGTGTAATACCCACTATATTTTACCGGCTTTTGGACTAATACTGACTTATATACGTTGCATATTACAATTAGTCACATATTGGCCATTATTTGCCATAATAAAGGGAACACTCCCATCCTGCTGCTGCTGCTGCTGATGATGATGTCGATCTGCCGTTTGATACTGTCCATTAAATTGATGATGCGCCGACGAGTTGGGAAAACTGTGGCGATAATCGATATTGGTGGTTGTGCAATAGTACATGGAGGAGGATGATGAGGAGCCTGAAGGGGAGGAATACCTATATAGGAGATATTGGTAAAGGAGTTTATTAAAAGTACAATAATGATGTAAGTTTTATATTGAGAAAATATTTATTAGGAAGAAAGCGGTACGGAATAAAGGATTTCATTTTAACTAGGAATGGGAAATAACCTTCTTGTGCCAATTATCAAGTTGTCGTATCATATTAAAATGATATCGTAAAAATTGAAAGACCCAACCCGATAAAATACATATCCGTTAATGTGTTGGACACACCAGGTAAGCTACTATGACAAATTATTGAATATTTATGTGAATCGTCCTCTAATAGTAGCACAATATGTACCCATTCTAGCTCTGAAAAATTATAATTTTCCCGAAATTTTCATGAAATTTCCTTCCCTCACATTTTGACTGAGCCATTCACCGTATCATCCCAGGCACTTACAGTTTCTAAATAAATATGCTTGCTGCTGTTGCGGCTTATATCGTATACTAATCGG
Source organism: Perkinsus chesapeaki (assembly GCA_013115145.1). Classification (NCBI taxonomy): domain Eukaryota; phylum Perkinsozoa; order Perkinsida; family Perkinsidae; genus Perkinsus; species Perkinsus chesapeaki. The sequence goes on from JAAPAO010000099.1 coordinate 52,353, forward strand.
ACTCAGCTGTCCTTGTGGGCGAAACACCGGCTTAGGTCTCTGCCAGAACTCTTCTTGATAGGACGGAGCGTAGCACGCTCGTCTCCCACTGTCTCGATAATCATAATAATAATTGTTCTCCGATACTGACTTGTCGTAATATGGCGGTTGTTGTTCATACGTATTGAATTGATTAGCATGAGTAAGCCCACTTAGTTCAGGAACAGGAGAGTTACCGAAAGTGTGGTAGACAGCAGCAGCAGCAACAGGTTGTCGTTCTTCTTCTTGGCTTGTTATCGTCGTCGTTGCCATCGTCATCATCATAGTTAATAATACGGAGGGGTGTTAGATGGCGACGTATTCTCGGTAAATAATGAAAAACTGACAACACCAGTGACTTTATTATAACCCCAATCAACCCCACAAGAAAACGCAGAACCGTGGTTCGGGTGCAAGAGAGGGATATGGCAATAACGACTCTCTAATAGATAATTGATATAAACGAATTTATTATATATACTAATACTTATAATATGCATTAACATTATGTATATATAACCTCGAATTTAATACATGATCAATAGTATCATCCTTTTACTTGATATCAAACACTTTTACACTAGCAATGGTGAATATACAAGATAATAGAAATACAACGCGATGAAATTTCCGGTGAAATCCTGATCCCTCAATAACATACATAGGAACCAAATTCCATCAGTGAGCAGTAATAGTGATATACACAATCCTACAGAAAATGGGGAAGAGTACAATAGTAGGAGATAACCTAATAACACACCTGCGGAAGGTGATACAATTGAAGGACTTGAAGGGTACTACAGGCGAAAGACAACATACTACGGCATTGTATACTCTACAAACCCAACAAACAGTGCAGATAACAGAGCATGGAAATCTACTGCTCATGAGGAATCATAAGTTGATGAGTGCAGGATACTCGGGAGCTTGTTGTGATATCATAGCTATTGGGACAATAGCACATTTCTGAAAAATAAACCAAGTATCCGCAGCCTTCTAAGTATTTCTAGCGAGAAATTCTAACAATTGCTAATGCTCCTTCCTCGATGTTCGGCATGCTAGATACAATAGGATGGAATCTGAGCTATCGCATTAACCTGGAATACGGCTGCAATTCATATTATAAAATATATGAAGGAGTTTTGCCTTTTGGGTTTGCGATCCATTATTAATCGAAATATAAAGATATTAGTACCAACTTATATTACATCAAATTCGTCACCCATTTCCTTCTTTTCCCTCACAATACTTTTCCATTTTATAAAATAAGACTTCACCAAATGCCTAGAGTTTCGCCAAGTCTTGAATACTCCAGATAGCTCTATGAGTTTATCAAATGATGCCCCTCGGTCTCTAGAGCTCAGCAAAAGGTCTCGTTCTTCCATTGCATCCTCAACAATCCTACATGCCGACCCATACACGGCCTTCTTATTGCCCTTGCTGATAGTTATCATTATACGGCATATAAACGATCCTTTATTCCACGTTATGTGATGAGGTAATGAAGTCTTCCGCCGACGACTGCGAACCAATTTACGCAAGTCCTTAGGAGAACCACCTGCCTTCTTCATTGCTTTCATAAGAGTTAGATCTACAACAGATTCTTCAACAGATCCCCTTAAGTTACCATATATCCGATGACCATCAATGTATATACTCGATATTAACTTACCATTATTAATATTAATACCACTAGGAACTGACATTTAAAGACGTTTAAACTGCTCATGAAGGTGCTCATTAAGAGCAAAACATCAATGGATCTTTCACAAGGAGAATGCTCTTTATCATTACTGTGTTCCTTAAAGATCTAACCTAGATCTATTGAGGCGAGTCCCTTAGATCATCTAAGGGACTCGCCTCAATAGTGATAAAGATGATCTTTTAAGGGGTCCCCTTGGAAACTCTTTTTTAGTGGGAATAACAACAACAACGCCCCCCCTGAATTTCCTGTTAAAATATAAGATAAAAACAACAGGATTGCCGACCGTGTTTGTTACCAAATGACACGCTTCTATATTTGCATAAGGCTATTAATATTTAATGTGGACCCTCAGACAAATGATACAGGGTGTTCCTGGGCCCACCCTCACAGTTTCTCAATATAATAATCCAGATGAGTTGAATGCAAGGCTAACGCAAATATCGCACTAGATATCTTCTAGTGTTCTTTTGAATCACTGCTGCCACCTCGAGGTACGGATATTAAGCGATGAGTTGGCCGCCTACATAACCCCGTTTGAATCCCTCCCTCCATTTCCCTTCACTACTATTAAACATTAGTCCTACCAACTCCACAGTCTACAGCAGTGTTAATGCTTCTCATTGAGAAGTGTATATGAAAATATGAGATAACTATCATGCATATTCCATCGGTGATAAAATGATCAATTTTTCAACCGGTTGAACTTCGAGATTCCAAGGCTTGCTGGGAATCTTGCAACCTGTGAGGTTGAACCTGAGCAGTCATATGCGGTATCCAGAACCATTCTCGCATTAATGCTCGGAAGTGCATTGAGCCCGTGGAAAACACGACCTGGATGACAACCGTATACCTGACTTATACTAAATGGCTTTCTCGAATTTCGGGCACAACATGCATTTCTGTAATTTTACTCTCATAAACAACCAATTATATAGCTAATCTATCAAGCATGCCCAGTGACTCGAGTAACTATCACTCACCTACGGCTACTCTCTGATGCCAGTGGTGGCTGCTGCTGTCTTCTCACGTTTCTCTATCATGGCCTGTCTGTACCGAATATTCTTAAAACTTGTGGCGATGTCAACAAGCTCCTCATAGGACTTCCCGCTGCTCCTAGCGGCCAATAACACGTCCCGTTAGGCAATGGCTTCATCGATTCCAATGCACCAAGATCCATAGATAGTCTTTTTCCCACTACCAACAGTTTTGAATACTCTACATACATACCCGCCTTTATTTTTTGTAATATTATTAGGCATTGCTTTACTTCCTTTTTTAATCAGGCTTTTAACCAATGCTCGGAGATCTGACAAGGAGGAAAATACCAAAAATACAGTTCAGGGACAATTACAGGCGGAATCTGATCCAGAAATGACCGGAAATAACCCAACTAACTGGGTATATAGAGTAGAGAATGCCCCTCTGAAGTGCACGTTAGACTGATTCAAATAAGTCCCCTAAATTTTAACCTTCAACTGTGAACCCATCACTTTTAGCTTTCTCGAGGCACGCTCTGTCGTCTATGGCTTGCTCAAGCCCTTCCCGCAGAGGACCATAGACTCTCAGTAATTTACCATCGGCTTCATCATCTTCTACATATATATTAGCGATGTATTTACTACCATTAAGGTTTACACCTTTGGGAATTACCCGGGACATTCAAGTGACCAACCAACTGATGTTCAAAGTAAATATTGGTACCAAAGAGGGAATTTACTTTGGCAGGTGATACTGCTCGAGAGAGCTCAAAATCCTTCACGGTTTTCAATAGCCTACCCCACCTGAAATTGAAGAGCTCTCCTAGGATTGGATTTAACGTATAACAGTCGCTCCTGGGAGCGCTTCTCGGAGGAGGTCTATCGAGCCGCCCCAATATTATATACCTGTATGCTATACCAGTCTTGCATTGTCGAGGCGGATGATATTTCGTGGCGCGCGCCATTGACTTTGAAGTCGCGCCCGCCGATCACCTTACCAATTTAGACATGTGAATGAAGGGGTGGCATACACTCTACACAAGCTGGATGTTACTAGGGGGTCTTAACCCCTCCAGTCCTCGAAGCGAGGGGCTCCGCTTGAAGATAACGAATCATAGAATGAAGAAGTTCAACCGTTATTAATTCAATAAATTATACATTAGCAGTTATTACAGTCGTATCAAATATCTTTAATAAATAGGAAACCTCTATTTGGTGATATCCATACGTTATTAACCAACATCTACTCAGATCTAACCGTAAAACTACTTGTATTCCCTAATAGCTGTTGGTTTGAGTCCTGATGCCTCCTCCTCCTTCCCCAACCCCTCGACTCAAGGTTAATGGCCCTACTCCTCCTCCACCACCAACAGGTCCTGTGCCAAGACGGGGGGATATAACACAAACTGATAAGGCTCGACAACAACAAAGGGAGGGTGTCTCACCAAGGTACTGCTGGGGCATACACGGTTTGGGGGAATTGTCGGTATGACTTAATTTCGAGTTAAAAGTTTAATGTTTTTAATGTTTTTCTCAGTTATGGACTCTTAGGTCTTTTAGGTTAATTTTGCACTCAATTCATCTCCACAGCGTAATCTTTTGTACTCTGGTCTCCTTGTCGCCTAATTTAATACTAGTACTGTACCCCCCTATAGGTCTGCCACCAGTCCACGTGCGGACAGTGGACTCCTTCCCCTGGAGGTATCCAAAATGGTAGAGATCAACCCAGACGTTATAGGCAGACCCGAGCGGCGCGCCAAGGTGCGGTGGTGTCATGTGGAGATTTGTTAATTAATCATTAGGTCTACAGTTTGGATGTTGGGGGCACATGGGTTGATAGAGGCACAGGTTTTGTCGATATTGTTGTTGCTGATGATAGTGAAGCAATAGACCAGATAGAGGAGGGGAATGCATGGATAGTGGTAGTTATATTAGGACGGGGGACGGTTAAGTGGGTGACATGCTTCAGGTGGCACCAGAAGTGGGTCGAAAGAGCTCGGAAGCTGCCAGAAATGGCAAAGAAACCGGCGGGGATAAGTTGATTTTGCAATCACCTATACAAGCTAAGGATTGCTATAGTCGGCATACGCCTTCTATATTAATATGGACTGAGCTTGATCAGAGACAGGTAGTAGGATGGTAATGATATTGCGGGGTTAATTCATTGGAGGGTATTTCAACATACTAGGCTATTCAATCTTACTCTATATTGGCGCATACACGGTGCAGTTGCGACCTCTGTACGTACTTGGATTCCCCTAGTTACCGGGCAATGTTTGAGTTAGCTCCTTGTGAAAAAATAAATGAAGTTGGTATTCAGCGGTTGGATATTAGGTGTCAGTATGCTTTAATGCCTCAGACCGATATTGCTATAAGCTTTCAAGATAGAGCTGGTGCAATACAAATATGGAATATGATACAGGAGGTTAATAAGGAGGTAAAATGGTGGTACTGTGATAATAGTTATTCTCGACGATTGTAGATGCTGAATGGATCTCCTAGATCCAGTGGTGGTAGTAGTACACCAACCAGTTCCCCTCGATCAAGTGCTGCGGGGGCGTCTAAAGAACGATCGTTGTCTGCTGATAGTAGCAGTAGGAGTAGTAGGACTGCATCGTGGGGCGCTACACCTGATGATGATGTTAGTAATGGTAATATAAAGGGAAGGTTGATGATGGGGTTGATAGGTAATAATAGTAGGTACACTTGGACCACAGGAACCTCTTATACCATATCCAACAATGAATAACATTATGCATGTAGTCAGTGCTTTAAAGGAGGCTGGTAGTACTATATGGGATATTACCGCTATTACTGCTGCTTCTGCTGTTATCATCCTGAATAATAAAATAGGCTCATGAAATCGGTGTTATAACAGCTCTTATGTATATCTATTAAAGTATCTGGACCACACGGGGGCCATATTTCCGGCAGTTGAGAGTGACCTATATGATATGGTTGCAAATAAAGGAAATTTACATATTAATGAAATACAAGTCGAATCCTCCCCTTGTTGACGAGTCGTTCATTGCGTATGGTTACCGCCAATGCTGGCTGCTTTTTAGGCGAAAAGTTCCCGATTACATTTCATCGTCGAGTGGTAGAAGAGGTAGTATTGTTAATTATAATATCTATCCAGGTCTTGGTGCATGGGGGATATTAGGTTACATCACCCGAATGGAAGGGATGCCTATGTAGAGTATTTCATGAAGCTGAATCCAGTGGTAATGAAGATGTCTGTGCTGGCACAGCGGCAGTGGTAGTAAGGGCACTGGAGGAGGGATACTAATCGAGTATTACTTATGCCGAATATATAGAATTGAAACTTGCACAATGTTCTTGCCGAGAATTGGGAGGTTTATCGGACTGTGGCGCCACCGAATCGGTATGGAAAATACACCTCTAAATGTTGGGCGAAAATGGTAGTAATTGATCGCAGTTCCTTGGGGACGGTATGTTCGTAGGAGCACATGCAAATACTGAAATATAGTATCATCCAAGGCTCTTTTATACCAATACATTCGGTACTCTGCCTGGGCAACTGAGAGGCAGCTGCAGACGATGAGCTGGTTAGTATCGTGAAGTGTATTATCATTTCTCAATGGCAGCGACGTTGCACCATTAGTAATGCTGGAGTCCCCTTGCGCATCCACATCGCAATCATGTAGAGATACAAACCTTTCCACAACGTATTCATAAGCGCGCTATATAGATGTGTTATAAGGTATTCCCCAGGGCGGATGATCATCACTGTCTTACTTAGGATTTTATTATTTCTCAAGTGGTGGCATTTCAGGTTCGAGCATTAATCGGTCAGAATGAGGCAGATGTACTGTATAGCCTTATACAGAGTGAGGATATCTATATGGATATATTAGGGATGTTAGAGCATGACGGTAATAGGGAATGGCAGGGGCAGTGCAGCAGCAGCAGCAGTAGAGTAGATGAGTTAAACAGTCATTGATGGCTATCTCAGCTACGTATCGTCAAGCAAAGCATCGGTCATTTGTAAGCCAATACCATCCTCCATCAAATAGGGTATGTTTCCCTCCTACTATATTGGACTGCGTACATCTGAACTATCGGATTGGATATCTAAGAGATTCAGTATTGGCAGCACTCATTGATGAGCAGTCCTTCACGACATTTGCAACTCTACAGTAAGACAACGGGTGCGGGTTTCGGGTTTTAATTCGGGTTTTGGGTTTTATTATGCGAAATAGATGGCAATCGTAGAGAAGTACTCCATATCAGTCCGGAGTATTGTGTATGCCGGATGCATGGGGGTGTTTTCGGAGTAACATCGAATGGTGCGCGAAGTATGGGAGAATTGTCTAGTATCTACTCTGAGAAGGGCTGCTATACTATTATATATAAACTTAACCGCTACCGATACTACTACCAGCTAGTTCCCATGCCCTATAAGTAGCGTCAAGTACTGTTTTAAGTGTTGTTAGGGACTCTGTCCCATTATAGCCTGTATTATTATTTATTCAGTAGTAATAGGTGTTTATTGTTGCTTCAATGTAGGTACTCAAATAGTCTAGCAATATTGGACTACATTACTAAGAATTATTCTTCAATCTTTTCCAACCTTTTACCTAAGGAATCTGAACGGAAGGGGGACGAGGAGCATTGGCGAGAAGAGAGGAATAACGGCATTAGATTTGTAAGGGAGGGATACGCTGGGACGTTTTTACACGTGTTACATCGTTTGAATATTGCAGGTATTGGAAGTATTGGTAATGTGCCGTTTGATGCCGCCATTGGATAGGAAGGGAACCACAGATATGATGAGTAATAATTACACCGGGAAGATGGATCTACTAAGATTTCCAAATCTCTCACTGAGCTCTCGTTGGAGGGATACCGCTGTCATACACAAGGTTTTAAACTAAGGAATATCATTACATATCTTGGAGCTCTCTTGAATCTCCCGCCGACAGGATATTTTTAATACTGGTTTAATTGCATTTTCACGTTTTAATGCCCAACGTGAGGATGATACCATCGGGCACATCTTCACTACCGCGGATGGATGGATCAGTTTTGACCAGTATAGTTGTGTAAATCCTACCAGGGGGGCTGGTGAGCGTTTATCTACCCGAGGCTCATCTCTATGTGGTTTCATCTATACTACTTCTCAGAGCGTCCTGAAGTTTATGAATCCGTGCTCCGAGCGTGCACAGATGTGATAGCTGAAATGGATGATCTAGCCCTCGATGCTGCGGTGGAGATACTGGTTACTATGGCCTTGGCTTGCCCTGTGGCAGTATGGGACTTCTGTGACTCTGAAGGGGGCAATACTAGTCCGGAGGAACTGGTCCAGAAGAATAGGAGTAATGGTATAACTCATGATAAGACAACAACAACAGCACAAGGTAAGATTTAGTGTAGAGCAGTGATTTATTAATATGATATTATTATACGGATTACTATCGACGATATAAGCTATGCAACAGGAAAATGAGCTTATTAACGATGTAAATGTTTCAGTGACCCATCAATATGTCCGTGATTTAGCATATTTATTTGGATCCAGTTGCTGTTGTCCTTACCGTTGCTTTATAATGTATTATTCTTTCAGTGGATACCCCATGTGATGACCAATCTATTCATCCCCCTCTCCCAGCCCTATTAGTTGGCCTTTTATCATCTCCTCCCAGTAACAGCAGTGTAGCTGATGAGGGCATACTGTCACAAATAAGGGATGTTATACAATTACTATTGGAGCCAGCATGTACTAGTGATGATGATGGTATTCAGGGATGATCATTAACCTGTTTAATGGTTTTAGTTTCGGATACAGTGTTAACTGAGAATCTCATGACCACCATGTATTCGGATACAGGATTGGTAATAGGGAGAGGCAGGCTGCCGGACAATCAGTCGGTTTAGTCGGGCACTGGGGTTGTTATTAGCGAAAACCCGAGAGCCGGATAAATCCAGTTAATTTTATCAAGATTATCTCTAGTTCTACAATGTTTAGTATTCGGATCCAATGGGACAAGTTTGATTAGATATCTCTGAAAACTCACTCGGTAATATTGCCGTTTGCCACGTACTACCTGTTATAAAGCCACAGTACATTGCCAGAGCACGCTTCTAGCTCCGTCAAATTAAACTTTTAAACAAGTAGAAGAGTTTTTCATTCAAAACCATTCATGCTTTTTTATCATCAGAAGTATGGATGTAATTCTATCCGTATGCGGTGTGAACTATGAGTCACCTAGCCTCACATAAGTGTGCTCCTAATGCCAACATACAATGGATATTCACCCGTTTGGTTAAAACCGCTAGTGTAAAACGCTTAAAGCATAGCGCTTCGCGAAACGAGTGCATTTTAACGCAAAAAGGCGAAAAACGTTTTTTTCCAAAAAACGGTTTTCGCTTCTCGCGAAAACCAGGTGAAAATCCAATATAGATTCCGCGAGGAAATGTGTTCCTAGACAGCAGCAAGGAACCCTAGGAGCAGGGAGTCATTTGTGTCTCCCTGCTCTTAAAGTGTTGTTACTAACTTGTAGCAGTAGCAGCAGCAGTATTGGTGATAATACTGTATCGTCGTGTCTTGTAGGTATCAACCTTGTTAAGAGTCCTTGCTAATCCAACGGGGAGGCAGCCTTATGGTATATGTGCATGTTATGAGTTATTAAGTTACTGTGTTAGAGTGCATAAGAGTAATACTCGATAATATAGGCTAATATTTCACGTTATATTTCAGCGGGTCGAGCGAGGTATCTATTGAGTCACCGTCTAGGCCAAGTTGTTGATTATGTAACAAGAAATGTTAGGAATCTCGAAACAGATCTATCTGCTCCCAAGACGGTAATAAGGGACTAATAATTGTCCTATATTCTTCTTCTTCTTTAAGGTTGTCGTTGCTGGTCTCCGTTTCGTCCTTTCGGTACTATATACCAAAGTAGGATGAACGAGGGGTGGGGCTACTGGATATTACTGGGCTATCAGGATCCGATATTTGCCCCAAGTCTGGAAGGGATAATACCAGCAGTGTTGGAGTACCTGCATAATCGACAAGAGACCGCTCGTTCAGGAGGTTTGATACCAAATCTATGCCTTGGCATAGTATATGAAATTAGAAATATTGAATCGGTAGTAATATTAGGGAAGGTGCTGCTGCTGCTGTGGTTTCCGGTTTGAGGTTACTAGAGACTGGTCATGGAGGTTAGGTTACTAGTCTAAATTACACCCAACGGGAAGCACTAGCAGCAGCATCAACCATTCAGCCATTTACACCATATTGTGTAAATTGTATTGCTCATTATTGTTATATTTCTTAATAATATTCTTGAAAATCACTGCATATTAAACTGGTAGAAGATAGAGCATTTTGTGAGGATATGCATTATAATATCAAGTGGGGTTTTCCTTACCATTCATTCCAACTATCATATTGGATAAGACATCTGGACTAAATCAAGCATAGAGTGATCGTTCACAGGGTAGCCGGCCCCTTCTGTGGAGTTTATGGGGCAGTGACTATCAAATAATCAGTCCATATTTTCTATATAACTGCCTGACCACCCTCCGCATTTCACCAGTTATTTCAGTTACTAAGAAGTACATTACGCAATCCCAAGACCTACTCCTATCTCCAGAATCTGGACAATTCTGCAGTAGGGGGGGGGGAATAAAGCACAGAATAGTGCACAGTGCATCTAGTGACAGAAAAACACAACAGAATGAGTGGATCTTGATCACTGCTTACTTATTCTGTTCTGATTTTTCGCTTAACGGCCCTCCATAACAATCCCCATTCGTTACGGAAGATGGAAATGTGTGAACTTAAAATAATATTTTTCCGTCTTTTTCACTTGGGTTAATTTCAACCTTGGCCTTACGTTGTCTCTCGAATGGGACATTATATATTGTTAGATACAAAATTTAATACCTCAATCCGTTCGCATGAACCACGATGACATCCGGAATAGTGGATCAACACCAGCCACTATGGTGTCAGGGAAGTCAGATAGGTTTGGAGATGATATTGAGGAAGAACAATGGTTTGAATCGGATGATGAGGAAGATGCGGTTAGTGGATCTGATGAGGGAAGGAAGGTACTGGATCAGGGGAGGGAAGCATTTCTGGAACCGGTTCGCGTGCACCTATATAGTGAGCAAACCGAGAAAAGTGGGTCGCCGTCCTTTTCTATTGAGCTGGTATGACATAGAGTGATATGTGTTCTATGCTATTACTAATAATGGCATCTCAGTTATAATGGTCCATTATAGTAAGTGTGGTAATAGATGTACCCATGTTATATAGGTGTGTATATATTATACATTACAGCACTCATAATGGATATAACATCTCATTTTATTCCAGACATCATCATCGTCGGGGGAAAGAGGAAGGAATTACTTCCAAGACTCCCCAAGACCAACTAAGAAGACTTCTGGATCTATATTGGCATCACCTATAGAGGAGAGGCGGACACCAAGGAAGAACTCTAATGCAGTTGCTAGTCTATTGGAACAGTAATAATTTGCGATATGGATAAGAGCTTTATAAGGGGGATACTATGCAGCTATTGACGGGAGAGTTGTGGTTCATAAGTTTTGGTATGGGCTTCCCAGTCGTCTGTATTTCAGGTATCTGGAGGATATAGATGCTGATGAGGATGGTATGATTGGGCAACAGCAACCCAGTAAAAGATTGAGGATGTCATTTGATGAAAATGATGATGATGAATTCAATGCTTCATTGAAGGTGGCCCCTAATGAGCATCATCATCATCAACAAGAAGGACAAGGAGTAAGTTTATAGTAAGGTGCTGCTTGCGTCCATTGCTAAGCTTTAGGAGCATTCTCTGCAATTTGTGGGCAACCTGCCAACTCTGGTCACCGAAGGCCTAGCTGTTGAGGATTCTGACTCGGAGAATGAGGGATAAGTGCAACCGTGAGTAGGTTTTAGGCTCATCAACCTTTCTCGTAGTCGGCATATCTTCTTCACTTTGGCTATAGTGCGGTAGTACCTGTCGCCGCCCCGTTGAGTTTTCCTGACCTAATTCTCGCTTTAGTAGCGCCTCTTATATGTTCGATAGCATATTGCCCATATGTCATAGGATACTCGTTGAACCGTTCCACCTGCCATTGAGTGAATATCGCTCTGAAAGTGGCTGTAGACTATCGAAGCACTTAACTTGGCGGGGTATTGTTATATAAACATTATCCATCTTATTATTGTCAGATATCCTCATCATCAACCTTTTCCATCTCATCTTGCTCCCCCTCCCCAAGTTACACTATTACCATTACTATACACCGGTATTATTATTATTTCACTATTACCGGTCATTACAGACGAGGATTGGTTATTGCTTAAGATTAATAGCCCTGTGCAGCAGCAGCAGCAGCAGCAGCAGTTCCAAGTACACTCTGTTCAAGTTCTATGCCATATGCTCTTATACCATATATGCATCATCATCATCACCACCACCATCACACCTAGTACTACTATATCCTTATTCTTCTTCTTGGTGCGGTGGCGGCGGTGGCAATTCCCTATTGTCATCATCATCGGCATTACCGTCACCCGTATGCTATCTCTTAATGCCTGCTGTGATGTCTAAGAATAAGGATAAGTAGTTATTATTGTTATAGTGGTGATGTTACGTTTACCTAATAAGTATAGGTTAATTACCACCGTTAGTATCAGTAACAATAACATCATCATCATCATCATCACTTGGGTACAGTACATTCTTCTTGTTGAGTTTAATGTTCACTATTATTTATTTATAATTTTACTTTGCAAGACTCGTAGGTTGCTGTCCCTCGGAGTGGTCTCTGACTTGGTTTTTTTGCAACAAGATTAGAAGGATGCAGTCGAGCGATATACCATCATCCGATTGAATACAATTCACTTGAACCAAGAAGTCAAGATGCACTTGAGCCTATTACGAGGTCTCTAGAGCATAGCCCCCCGACAAATGTGAACTCTGAAGGCTTGCTAACTTGCTAACAACTGCCAACAATGTGGCTTCACCTTACGTGTAGTTATGTGTAGTATACAACGACAATGCCTGTGGTCGTAGTCTTGTAGCTTTTGGCTTTATTATTATATAGTTATGTCATCAGCACCAATATATAACTTCAATCAGGCAGTATCAGCCGATGCATTTGAAGTAGAGGAGTTTAGGTAGTAGTCAGTAGTATTCACTGGATACAGCAGTAGCAGCGGGAGTGGGGTATTCAGTATATATGGATATGCCTACTGTAATGTATATATAAGGAGGGAGGGGAGGCATACAGGGAAACATCGAATAGAGGGAGCAGCAAGAATGTGTTTGGTGTTATTTTTTTGGTCTAGGATCACACTTCCAACTAGATTAGCATTTTCGGCTTTTAAAGAATACAACTCTCGTGAGCTTAAATGTATCTGCGGTATTAATAATGTTGCTCTTAGACGTCGAACAAGGTTGCATGAGGAGGCGACAGCAGAGGCTGAGAAGTCTATTAGCAGTATTAAGCCATCTCGACGGATAAGGGTTAAGAAGAATAACAAAGAGAAGGAGGACGAATCACAACCAGCTGCTGAGGATGATGAGGGTGGCGTAATAACAAAGGGATGGGTTGATATGATGGGAGGGGGTATTATCAACAAATAGTGAGTGCTGATATAGGGTACTACTAGTAGTAGTAGTAAATCTATGATACATACATCTTACATTTTAACTTATTAATAAGTATGGAGATATAAGTACTATAGTATATATTCAACATTCGAGTCGCCGGTAGTTTAGAGTTTTGTTATAATTTTCTTTTTGTATAGAAGGATTGTCAGTGTATATATAGTTCTTGTTGGTATGCAGTGTACTCTATTCAGTGCTGCTGTTATTATTATTCAGCCCACATTACTTGATCTCAAGCATCGGCATTTGGAGAGTATGAGGAAGGATAAAGAAGATATGCAAGACCAAGATGGTGGATACAAACGATTTCAGGTAATAAACTACACATGCCTTTTGTCTTCGCATTGCCATGGTAATGGTATAGAGAAAGTGTGAATAGGCCTTATATTAGAGTTCAAAGGGGGGCATGCGTTAGTTTTGTGGTAAGAAGACACTTTCTGGTTATTATTACGTTATGTCGGATTTGCTTAAGCAATGGACAATTGTTTATGTTTTAGATGGAGGAGTACACTAGTGAGGATAGTCATCTAAAGTCCAAGGGGAAGCTTATACAGTTAGCCATATTGAGGGCATGATGAGACGGAAATATGGTATGATTAGATACTATTGCTCACTGTGTGGGCAGATGGCATTGGTCACAGATTGCCCTTTGAACGAGCTACCTAGAAGGTCCACAGATAATGCTGTAGCCCTTGATGAGAACAAGTAGTATACTTGCTTAAGGATGGGGCTTCGAGATGACCACTGGGAATATATTCATTTAATTATATCGGTTGTCTATTGGAGGTTTCAAATCACTGATAGGTATTATTCTTCTGTGCATGTACTCACCACGCCAGGCAAAACTGTGTCTGGCAGTGTGGGAGTAAAGATAGTTGAGCAGCTTACAAGGAGCTAAACAGCTTAGCTGGGCCTCAGTAAGGCCCAAACAGATACGCGGTAAACAGATTAAAATATTATGCAACTATTGTTGATAAAAGCATAACTTTTACTACTTTAACTAGGGAATATTCTATACTGTTGATGTCGTCTTATTCCGCAAGGCTGCTGTTGCTACTCTTGCTTGGTGGAGTATCGTCTCTTCCTTGATTCAGGCATTTCCATAAGAAGTATCTAGCATTGGGTCAACGTGTATGCCTTGACCGGGGGAATAATAAGATTGAGATACAGTATCGGTATAACTGTAAAAATAATAGATGTGGGTAGTAATAATAATGGACGGGCTAGATAACGAAGCAAGGTTTGTCTACATAACGTACTTTGAAGAATAAGATTTTGGGGTTTTGTGTTCTTGCCAATTATATTGACCATATATGACATGCCGATGATGATGATGCTTTTAAACATATTGAGCCATATTGAATAGATCGATTAACCGTTTAATGCTGTGTATAAATGTACTTCTTCGATCATTGTTATCAGGATACCCATTGCTTATAGGACAACACTAGAGGACACTGAGGAGAGTGGATCTGCTCTATTCACGTAATAATAATATTGTATATATCATTTATTATATGTTATTACCAGGTATATAATAAAGGGGAGCTTGCTTAAAGAACAATCCAAGGCTGCTAGGTAGTATGCACGGGAAGACGGGGGAATGAGGGCAGCACCAGCAGCAGCCACCTGCCATACGTATCCATTGTGCAGCGTTAATACTGGTGCTGGTTAGGTTGGTGCAATATATCCTACGCAAAAGGCTGTTATCTCACAGTTTGTAACCTTTTGTGAGCGTGAGCGGGAATTGCTATGAGCCGAATGAGGGGGTCTTGAATGACGGTGTGTTTACTAGCATTATGGTCGTCAGCGTCATCATCATCACTATCATGTCTACTAGCATTTTATTAGTATTCCCAGGGACAGCAAAACGGTTGTCATTAGCAGACTTTTGTCGATAGGGGATCGAGATAATGATATATGCATGTCGATATTAGATGGCTATACATAGCCCCCCTCAGTTACAAGCAGATTGTCTAATCATCTCTTATTATCATTAAGCAGCATTGTCAATAATAAACACTCATAAGATTCAATAAAACTGTGGTATACCTGTAGAATGTACTTTGGTATCAAAATTAGTCCCCAGTTATGAGGTTAGGAGTATATTAATTATCAGGTTTAATGCCACTACCCGTGCTAAGTTCCTCGATGCTGATAGTTCAGTTGCAGCATCCAGTACTGAAGAGGAGTAAATTACAGCTTCACCTGTTTACTAATAGTTGTTGTTGTTGAGTAGATAAAGTCCTCTGTTTGAGGTCTCTATACAGGGTGGAGAAATATTGAATGTTACTATGTTACATAATTCACGTATAGTCCTTAGGGACAGACTGTATTATAAGTTACAGTGTCATATTATAGATCATATAATTACAACTATTTATCAAAGTTACAACTACTACGTTACTATCATGTAACAATAACTAGGCTAAATTAACTGTTATTTAATTCTATAAATTAACTAAGGTACTACGTTATATTTAAATATGTTATCATTACTAATACCATCATTAATTATTATTATATTATTATTAATAATAAACCTAATAAGTGAAAGCACGTGTGTATTTTGTAGTTACTTATATTGTTAATACTTGTAGATATCCTTATTCGTAGCTTATTATTATGATAGCTTTATATTTACTGCATCACTGTTTTAGTAAGTTGTCTACTCTGTTTGATAACCCTCTTTATCGATGTCTTCCTCTTCACCACAGAAACAGCAGCAGCAGCATCCACCACAACAACAAGCCGTCACTCTACCATCAAAGCTGGTTGACTGGATAGACAGCAATGAGGAGGTAGTGATCAATGCACTATTGGACGGCACTTTAGCCTTATGTTAATATATCAGTTGGAGTTTGTCCTTATGCGAGTCCCTGGCGATATGGATTTATCACAGCTTAATGGAGTAGCTATTGAACCTACAGAGGATTCTCAGGTAGCAGTGATATCCAGATAAGAGAGTGAATCGGAGCGTACATTGGCTTAGCCAATTTGGCTACTGGAACAACTATTAAATTATAAGGAATGTTCAATGGGTTGGAACAACGACCCTGTTGTTGTTACGGAACACTTTTTACAGAGAACCTCTGTACGTAGCCCTTGCCTGCTGTTTTTAACTGAAACAGCTGTTTTTTATATTGAGTAGACCGTATTTAAAGTTACATAAATTGGTTATTACAGGAGTCGTAATTCTCTGTATAGAAAACTGGATGGGTAGTTGACATGTTTCGTATGTAGCCCATTCCCCTTCCTGATGAGGTCTATGAGATAGATGCCCAAAAGCATCATATGATAGCAGTTGCATCATCTACAGATGATTCAGCAGGGATATTAGGACAGGTAATGCTGCTGCTGCTCTGGTTGTTGTTGTTGTTGTTGTTGGTAAGAGTGATATAATACCAATTATTCAGGTGTTCCCATTGTTGCCGGATAAAGCAAAGGAAGGGACAAACCCTAAGGTAAGTTATTAGATGTGTTAGAGTCGAAGGGCTATCGTCAAAAACAATAACCTTAGCATGAGCTTCAAACGTTATTATTCATAATACTGGTAATTACAGAAGTACTCCACGGATGCTGAGATGCTGAGATTGATCTTGTATAGCTTGACAAATAGACTAGAAACTCCCTATCAAGATATTATTATTATTATCGCTTTGTGGTGAAAAGTGCTGGTACTTGATTGTAAATGAGCGCTATGTTCCTCATGGCTTCATCATCATCATCAGCAGCAGCATGAGTTAAGCGGTAATGTGTAGGTCCTGAGTTGCCGTCGTTTAAATCGATTCTCCCGTACTATATCGATACATAAGGCGAGTAAGAGTGAACGGACTAAGAAGAGGAGGAGGTCTGCTGGGAAGAGTGTTAAAAAGGAAATAGTCAAAAAACAGGTAATAAGCCATCCTACTTATTAAACACATAAACCCTGAACCCCAATTTTATAATACGATTTAATGCTAAATAAAGGCCGTCGATATTCGCTCGCCAAACAGCGAAAGTTTCTGTCCCCCCAGGGCGATAAAAAGCAATGTAAGCTCTGTCATTTGGGGAAATGGTGGTAATGGTGGCATGCAGTTATCGAAGCGTTGTTGTATTCAAGCGATACTCTATTTTTCCCAGCAACTCTTGCATCACCACGTTACCACCGTTGTATATATCCCATCACCCCATTCGTCTCTGTAATGTTTGTTATCCCCTACCTTCAGGAGCTTACCAAGGTGGAAGAGTGAGCGTGGGTGGAGCCAGCATCATCATCAAGCTTAGCGTTTACTGCCCATCCTTATACGTCGTTTCTACTACTGCCAATAAACATGCTTCTTGTGTTGTTGCACAGTGGACCAATAGGATGTGCTTTAGTGGTATGATAGTACGAATGAACACTTATTCCTGTACCATCGCGATCACTATAGCCTTTGTCAAGGCAGCATTTACTTGATAACAGGTTTGTAAATAGAACATGTATGAGAGGATATCTCAGGAGAATACAGGAGGGATTACCTTATTCAATAGGCCTTGTTCTTGTTGTTATTATTAAGATTGCCTGTTAAATGTCCTCCTTCCCGTTTGATCCCCGTATATTACTGGACGTATCACAGCCATATACCCCAGAGAAGGTCCAGGCCTTGGATCAGGTTGTTGCTGCAATGTAATACTATACAACACTATAAGAACCTTCCTTCACATAAGAAAGAAGTGAAAGACTGGATACCATTCTCTGAACTCTTCTCCTCATGTTGCCTTCTTTATACAGTAGTGCATATCATTCAGCTCCAATGGGTAGACATATTGCTACTGCTAATAACCTATATAACGTTCTACGTATAACCCTTCTTTAATGGAGTCTAGAGTTTAATTAAATAGGATATCGGTGAAACGCTAGAAAGTTAGAAACCGTAGAAGAGTCAAACATAATACCTTTTGCGGGGAATCCGAGCCATTTAGCTTCAGAGGAAGTAGGGGTAATTTATTATAACAGGTACAGTGGTAATGAGGACCAACGACGTATTTCCGATGAGATCCTTCGAACGTTAAAATCTAATGAGGGATCATGGAGGCTGGTGGATGGCATTCTATCAATGAGTCAGGATGCAAATACTAAATTCTATGTAATACGGGAAGTACGGGGCAATACTATGATGAATCACTAAAGCGAACCTTGTACATATGCCTTTCATTCAAGGGCAGCCTCCTCTTGGGGGGTTAACTAGTACAGTGTATTTTACAAACGGAAATTAGTTATGCTTGAGTTACACCTGACCAACTAAAACCATTCGCAGTCACTTTTGCTCTACGAAGGCTATTGTTCTCGGACTTACGTGACGTGCGTAAAGGAATATCCAAGAAGGTGTCACTGGAGGTTTTAACATGCCTTATGGTTTGATGATATCAAGTTATACTACTCTATTAGTGATGTTGTACCAATGAAAGGGGAAACGGTATTGAAGATGATGATGTGTTAGGGGGGAGCAATCTGTGATGCCTTCGTTTATTCCGATTTATTTGCCGTTTGCGCCGCCGCCCCATTGTTGTCTAGTCGCTTATCACTTCAATCAGGATACCTGATACCTATCCGCAGTATTTACTGTTTAGGCATTACAAATATTAAAAGAAGCTATAAATACACGATGGAATACAATAGAGAAAGTGAATCAGGTAGTATAGTAGTAATTAGGGTCATAGGCCCCCCTTACCACTGATTACCTATTTATTACTACTACCACAAGGAGCTATCTAGCTTCGTGGAATAATGCTCCTACTAGGATATAATGGGCCTATATTTAGCCAGCACATCTGCTTCTCCTACAAAAAACGGCTGCATTCCTTGTAGTATCGGCTGACATTAGCCCTCTATAACTTGTTATCGTCTATGTAGTGAATATATGATTTATGTCTTTATTATTATTATTATTACTGCAGGATGGCATCAAGTCATATGTGGTATCATTGAATATTGAGTTAGCCCAAAGAGGATCAGATCCTCAGACCCGGCACTTTCTCATGAAGCTTAATGAGACTTTAGTATGTCTAGTTAAACAGGTAATTAGCTATTCAGTGTTTACTGCCGTATGCGCCTTTGATTTGCGTTAAAAATTCTGATCTATGAACAAGTCGTACTGGCATTTATTGGACAGAAATGATCTTATGCAACCTTGCAATGGATTGAAGTATTTTTGAGGAGAAATTATAATCATTTGTTGATGTATTTTCTCAGGAGTGGCGGCTCAACGAGTGGGAGTCGTTCATACCCGATTTATGTAAAAGGCTCTCTAGCATCGGCGCTCCACATTCCTTCTTTCAGGCACATCTGCAAGAAGCTCACAGAATCTCTGTGAGAACAATCTTAAGATTCTCCAAATGCTTTCGGAAGAGGTGGGTGCCGCAGGGTTGTTCTCATGCGTGGCTATTTTCCAGTTTCTCCCTGGTGATTCCCACGTCTTCCACGCCACACGATTGCTCAAGCTAGGGAGTAAATAAACGCTTGATTCAGGTATTCGATTTTGGCCCAGAGACTATGACATCGAGTCGGGTATTGAAGATGAAGCAAACCATGAGCTCACAGTTTGCTTGTATATTCGACCTATGTAAGATAATATTAGATTATCAGATCATCAAAGACAATCATGATGATAATGCCCATGTCGATTTAGAGCAGTTACCAGCTATTCTCAGGTATGTTCTTATTCAAAAGCTACATAGCAGATAAGAGCTCAGTCCGAGAGAGTCTTATCAAGACAACCTTAACAACACTGTCTCACTTCTTAAAGTGGATTCCTCTTGGTTATGTAAGTTTTAATTATTGGTATTCATTAGTAAAATCTAGATATGCACTATATTTGTTCTACTAAATATATTACACAGGAATATAACATTCAGGTGGAGAGTAACCAGCGGCTATCAGTTTGAGTTACTTTGCTAGCAAAGAGCTTTCTAAGTTTTGCTAGTCCCTCGTGCTGGGTGCTATCCAAGCATATATGGTTCAGGTGTTTGAGACCGACCTCCTCCCTACTCTATTGGGTCATTTCTGGGATCCGTTATGTTTCCGTATAGAGTGTGCTCGATGCCTTAATGAAGTAGCATGCTTAAAAGTAGAAGATGATCCTGATTCGGGAAAGTAAGCCGGTCGAGGATAACGCTATTCGGAGCGCCTGCTCGAACACCCCTCTCCCACGGAATCATTCACCTTCATGACCGTGCTACCCAGCGCGTTCGCGTACTCTTTAAGAGCGCTAGTGTCATTGCTGTAAAGGTGTAAACCCATTTTGGGCTGGTTGTGGCTAGAGTCGTTGTTGTTTTTCAGGTATGAGCCGGTGCTCTTACAGTGTTTTGCTGCCGTTGTTAATAAACTACACAGCCTTCCACTGGAGGTGTTTGAAAATTTCGAAGGTCTGCGTGGTCAAAATCGACTCTACTGGGAAGTCTTCATTAACCAAGTAGGGCGGCGGACTTTAAGATATTCAATTTACTTGTCATGCTATTGTCTCAGTTAGCGCTACTTCTCACTAACTTCATTCGCTGCAACATGAAGGCTGTGGTCGGAGTGAGTATCCTAATTTAATAGATAGATTTGATAGACATTGTATTGGTCATCATTTTAGGCCTACGAGATTACAGGACCAGCCCTAGCAGCCTTGGCAAGGATTACGGCTATACCTAACGATGAAATATTCAAAATTTGTGTGGAGTTTTGGCAGATGTTTGGTGCTCAATTGTAACCAGATTTGGTTTGGGGCTTTCATAAAGTGTCGATGGTTCCTAGGTACCTTGATCGAGAGAAAGCTCGAAGAGAGAACGCTAAGAGTGCCAACTCGCAACAGCAGCAGCAACAACAAGCACCGTTGATGCTCAGGTAAGCTGCTCCGATGACTTGAAAATATATTCTATAGTTTGTAATAAGTATGTGGTATTTCCTAACTCGCATGATTCTCCGCTGAATAGTATACATTTCTTTCTCCAGCCTGACGGTATAACACAATATTTAGCTTCTACTTGTCTCAGTCTGAGTGGTTCGACAGGGATGTCTGTCGATGTTAAGGCCATAAACGGTGGTGACGAGGATGAGATAGTTACAAAGTATCAGCCAATACTGGATAACGTAAGCCTCATCTTCTTCCTCCTCCATGCTTTTATCATTTATACTTAGCTCATCACTGTCAGGTTAGGAGAGTTATGATTACACGAATGGCCAAGCCACCAGAGGTTACAATTAAAGAGAATGAAGACGGAGAGATTGTAGGTTGTTGAAGTTGAGGAAGTGATCGTCGTTAAAATTCCTTAAAGACCGAACTGGGCATGAATAGCATCTAACACCTTTTTGTTAACATCCGGCAGTATTCGACTAACTTGTTCTTTTCCAGGTACGAGAAGGTGAAGTAGACACAGATGAGTTGGGCATGTACCGTATGATGAGGGAGTGTTTGATATATCTCACACATCTCGACCCCGCTAGCATGGTGAACATCATGATGGACATACTCACCCAGTGAGCCGCCCCCGCCGCCACTACTTTCCATGTGTTCTTGTCTTCATATCTTCGTTTTGTCGGGTATACAGCATCGGGGTTTCTTAGATTCGGTACGAGCCAGATAAATGCGGACCACAAGAAGAAGGAATCGCCATCGGACTGGAATTGCGCCTTGCTCAATCGGCTGTGCTGGTGGGCTTTGTGTTCATAGAGTTCTGTTATCCGACATGTACTGCTGCTGCTTAAGGTCCGTGGGTTCCATTTCGGGTGCTCTACCTGAGAGGGAGGAAAAGAGCTTCGTGGTATGTTATAATACCTTTGGACGTTAACATGTTAACCTCCTCTGTCACTTTCAGGTCAACGTCATCAAGGACCTGCTAACATTATGTGAGGTTAAAAGAGGAGTCGAAAATAAAGCTATGGTTGCTTCATGTTTAATGTGAGTTCCTTTCTTAGTAGTCTCTCCTGGCGAAAGGGCTAAATCATTTACCTTGTATGATATGAGTCGTATCTTATTCGGTTATAACGCAGTAAAGTTATGTATTCGGGGATTGCATTCTCTATGGAAAAACTACCCAGGCTACTGGAGCTGCTGCACTCACGACTGAAAGCTATCTTGAGATTATATAAATGCTATCAGGTATGTTGTTGGACAATATCCTCGATTCCTGAAGGCACACTGGAGGTTCTTAAAAAGTGTCGTCAATAAGCTCTTTGAGTTTATGCACGAGCCTTTCCCTGGAGTGAGAGAAGTGTGATTGAGTCTCCTCTTATTCTGTGACTGTCAGGTCAAAGATATGGCTACTGACACTTTTCTACGCATTTGCCAGAAGTGCAACAAAAAGATGGTTATTCTACAATCTGGTGAGGCCACTCCTTTCGTCAACCAGGTGAGACCTTTCCACTTACAACAGTCACCCGAGACGGGTGTTGTGGGTGGTGGTTTGAGCAACGGTGGATTGGTGTTCTATAGGTTATCAAGGCGATTCCCCAAGAGACAGCCGATCTTGACGTCCTCCAGCTTTGCAATTTCTATGAAGCGATGGGGAAAATTATATCTGGTAGGACTAGTTTAGCTGTGTTCCCAACGAAGCTCGTTTGTGGTCATTCCACTTTGTGTTTGGGGCACTTGTTAGTAACAAGCTACATCCCCCGTAGGAGCTAGGTGTTACCCTAGCTCCTACGGGGGCTGAAGCGCTCTTACGCGTCGTGCGATGTCCTTTTCAGGTGTTCCTGACATTTCTAAGCAAACTGCATTGGTGAACGAGGCAATGATGGATGTGCGGTCAAAATGGAGCGCGGTGCTTCAAAGGGCGTCCTTCGGCGATGAAAGGATTCTTGCAGAAGATCAGCAAGTAGGATGAAATCAACCCGCTTCTCTCATCACTGTTACGTTTCTAACAGGCAATCCGGACGATATCAGCAATTCTGCGTTGCTACGAGCGCATGGCGGTGGGTGCTGGGATCGCTTGCGGGGACGCTATCAAGGATATCTACGGGGATGTCTTACTAGTAAGCCCATGTGCACTCAGGAGATTAGGCCTCCGGGAGCGAGTCCCATTCTGGAGCAGCTTTTTCTGATATATTCTATTGTGTGTTTTCACAGTTGTACGGCACTTAGACCAGAAGACATCTTTTTTGATGTTTGGAAGGATTTCATTAAAGTTTGTCCGCAGGTGTACAAGCTCTACTCGCAATGCGTCGGAGCTTCTAGTGGCTCATCAGCATTATTTTCCTGGGAAAATGTAAAGCTCATGCGCAAGGTGATACGGACTCGTAAACTGTGAAGCGTCTTCTATAGAATTCTCATTTATCCAGGTCAAGCGAGACGTTCTCCGACTTGTTCGCTCCTTCGTAGACTCGGCGGTATCGGAACAAGATCGAATGAAATCTGCTCATATTCAGTTACCGAGTGAGTCTCTGACCAAGCTGGCTACGTTTTCATTACTAGTCGTGGTCGGACCTGACTCTTACGCAAAAATGTTCACCCTGAAACTGACGATTTCATATTTGTTTAGGTGATGTGCGAGTCCTCATCTGCTCACACTTTATACCACCTATGCTCGAACCCGTCTTAGTGGACTATAATCTAGCTCCTGTTGAGAATAAAGACTCAGAAGTAAGCAGATACATGTCTCATCGTATGTGTCGCCCCTGAAACTCCGCAATATTCTATAATTGGGTGAGGGCGCTATGTCTGTTGAAGAGTGCTGTGAGTCTGTACGTATTAGCTTTATACCCTTGAATGCTCTTAGGTTATGAATCTCCTTACAACCATGTGTTCGCGGTTATCAAGCTCGGTGGTTGGCATGCTGCCTATGATGTTCGATCAAGTATTCGAATCTACTCTTGGAATGATTAAAGATGATTTCACGTCGTGAGTCATTTTGGGCTGTTTTCAGTCCCATTTTGCAAGGAACAGACCTACTTTGTAGGTTCCCAGATCACAGGCTTGCTTTTTTCGAGCTGCTCAGTGCTATGAATGAGAACTGCTTTGAGTCGTTATTCCTACTACCAAGTCACGACTTGAGACTATTTGTCGAGTCCATGGTCAGTAAAATGATCAGCCTGTTAGTATAGCTTTGTCAATAGTCTGTCATTCATAGGTCTTCGGAATACGCCACGAGCACCCCACCATAGCGGAAATTGCTTTGAAACTCCTTGCAAGGTAGGATCTGGGTCCTGGTGTGGGGCTTGAAGCTTGTAAATTACATGTGGTGAAAAATGGCCATAAATAGTGGCCATAAAGTCCCGATGCGGGGCTTGCCATTGTCCGTCTTTTAATCGTTGTTCCTATTATGCAATGCTGACCAGTGTCTGTGTTAGGTTCCTCGCGCAGGTCACGGCTAATCCTACTCTAGCTCAATCGTTCTTCTCGGAGTACTACGAGAGTCTTCTGAAGCAGGTATGCTGAACTCCCCCGTCAGTATGGAAGTTTGAGCAGGTTCTTCTGGTTATGACCGATCGGCATCATAAATCCGGGTTCCGACAGCAAGTGGAGATATTATCCAAGCTCATATCAGTGTCAGCTAACTCGCAGTCTCTTGGTGTGCCGAACAAGGATCGTAAGTGTCCTATTCTACTCAGTAACACCTACTTGCGTAGAAGCGGGATTTCCCACTACTCACAGAAATTGTCCCAACGAGTTTCCTTAGTATATGCGCTACTCAGTATGCCAGGTACCATGCAATTTTTGTTGGAAGTACTCTCTTCGTCCTTCAACACGACAACCAGGGTATCGTCCCGTTACGTTTGATTCCTCAAAATCTATCCCTCAGGTCGAGCTCGAAGCGTTTGTCATTTCGCTGTTCGCCAAGTGTAATGGGCCAGCTCAAGATTTTGCTCGATGCGTAGAGAACCGCTTCCGCGTATTCTGCGTTATACGTAATGTAGGTGCAAGACTTTCTTGTTGGCCTTCGGGAGTTCTCTGGTACGACGCCAGAGGAAATCGATACGTATGAGCAGGATAAACGTAAGCAGTGGGCTGTTGTGTTGGAGTAGCCTATTATCGCGTTCGGTCGTGTCTGTTATAGAAGATGGGTCTTCAGGGAGGGCACTCAACGAGCTTCTGCAGGGTCGATCAGTTCGCAATGAGGCTGCCAAGGCCGAGTTCCGGCAAATGGACAAGATGGTTCCCGGCCTCGTCCCGCAGTACAGCTTTGATTTTCGTATTCATCCATTGGACTTGACAGGTACCATCCCCTGCGCGATGAGGAGTAGGGGGATTGACGAAGCCGCATATTTGGTCCAGGGTTGTGTGATTCTGACGGCTGAGGTTGATACTTCCAATATGTTTCTCTTGCCACAATTTGCTTGTTGAGTAGATCCGCAGGTGGGGTCCTGTCTCTTCCAATATGAGGCATTAGAATTAGCTCGCCGAGAGCTTAGAATTAGCTCGCCGAGAGCTTAAAGTTGGTACCTTGCTTCACTCGTAACTCTCACGCCAAAAAATTATGAGGTTATCTTTTTCCCCATCACCCTGTATATTAGGCGTCCTAAAATGTAGTTATCACCTGAGATAGCATTCGAACGCAAATCACTGAGCCTGACAACTGGAGACGCGACATCTGGGGCGACAGCTTAGATCAAGTATGCTCAGTGAATAAACAACATCCGAGCGACTCCCTGCAACAGATGGCTGATAAGTTATTTTACTTAAGACCTGCGGTCAGACTCTGATCATCAGAGGCTAGGACTCAGCGACTAGGTAGATATGATTGAGCAAAGA